>JAJOZX010001779.1:637500-777500 GCA_023014485.1 Bathynomus jamesi
GTGTTATAAAGGTGGCTCCAGCATCACGAGCTTCCCGAAATGTTATTGCTCGTATGCGATCTATCACACGTTGCCTCTCCGAATCACCAATTAATTGAGAAGCCATTATATTATATCTTTATCAGCTTGAGTAATTTTAATACCTAAAATAAATAAAGAATTATATATTTTTATAATCACTAAAAACTATTTCGATATAAGTAAACATGTAAGCTGCAAATGTGGGGGGCTAAGGTTTTTTGGAAACCCTTATATATACATATATATAATATATATATATATATATATATATATATATATATAGAGAGAGAGAGAGAGAGAGATTTATATATATATATATATATATATATATATATTTTTTTTTATATATATATATATATATATAGATTTACATACATGGATTCACCAACATGGAAATTAATGCATACCTGCAACTCTGTGGTATCTGTAAGGATGCAACGGATGAGAAAGGGGCGATGAGGTGTGATTTCTGTCAGCTATTTTTTATTTTAAATGCCTAGAATGGGGAGATGAAAAAATCTCCCTTATAACGAACGAAAAGCAGTTTAATGGGATAAAATTTTTCTGCGAAAACTGCTTCACCGAATTAAACTCCTTTACAGTATTTAAAGCAGAAAGAGCCTACGAGAAGAGAATGAAAGAGGAAAGTGGAAACAAAGAACAGTGGAAAACGGAAGAAGCGGAGAAAGGCGAAATAAAAAAAAATGAAATACCGTCACAAAATGAGGCCGAAAACACACAGGCGACAAAGAGTGTAAAGACAACACACAGCATAAGGGCAACGAAGGACACAAACACAACTAGCACAAATAGGACAAGACAAGAGGGCAGTCAAGAAAACGAAGTAAAACTGTCCCCCAATAAGGAGCAAAAAACGAAAGCCAAGAATAAATATGGGGAAGGAATTATATGCAGGTATTATATAAAAGATAATTGCAGATTTAAAAGAGGACGATGTATAATTGTATATATGAACATCCCCCAATATGCAATTTCTTCTATAATAATGGTCATTGTAAATTTGGAGACGGATGTAAATTCTACCACCCGGACATTTGCGGTACTTACGCAAAATATGGAACCTGCAAATTCCGGGAAAACATGCTACTATGAACATCTCCCGACGGACTCAACGAACAAAGGAAAAAGTTTAAATGACAATAGGAATAAAAATAACAATAAGAACAACAATAGGAGCACAATTAGCGAACAAGAAAAATTTTTCAACATCGCGGACACCTTACAGATGCTAAATGTCATCCACATGCAGTTGACACAGCTGGAAACCCCCGAGCCAAATCGCTGCCGGGCAAGAAGCTACCAATACAAGTAAGCGGAAACGGATCTCTCTCGGAGGATCATAGGGCAACGAATCAAGCGATATCGAAGGAAAACGAACTTGAAATGCACAAGGGGCAACGAAAAACAGAGAACATAAAAATTGTCCTGGCTAATATTCAAGGAATAAGACCAAACCAATCACTCAATAAGGTTTCGTACCTGAAAGTATTTATGGACGAAACAAGGGCGGACATCGCATGCCTCACAGAAACTAATCTTAAAGATTGCCAAGGAAATTGTGAAAACTGCGAACATTGTATTGATAAGAAAGAGATAAATATAGAGGGCTTCAACTTACTAAGAGCAGATAGAACGACGAGACGGAAAGGTGGCTGTGCTATATATGTACAGGAAGGTCATATGACAGAGACGATAATAAGTAAATCAAACAGCTATGTGGAACTCCTAGCAGTGAAAATAGAAAAACTAAACTTGATAGTAATAGTCATCTATAGACCTCCAAGCACCAAAACCGAAAAATTCTCGGAGGCCATTGATGACATCAGAAAGCTAATAAAGGCCATAAACCCTCCATCCCCCAATATAATGATCTGCGGAGACTTCAACTTCCCATTTATAAAATACAAAAAGGTGGATAGGATAGGCACAAGAGAAGACCAGGAGCAAGCAAAAATATTGATGGCTCTCACAAATGAGTTTATGCTGACACAGGAGATAACAGAAAATACCAGAAAAAATAACTGCCTGGATCTGGTATTCACGAATAACACGAACTTGATTGCTGATATAAAAATAACCCCAACCATTATCTCAGACCACAACTTAATCGAGATATCAACAAATATGACGACAGCATTAAAAGACAATACACATATTGTGGAAAGAAGTAAATTCGGGGCCTTTAACTTAAACTCGAAAACTATAAATTGGGAAGCAATCAGATCGCACATGGCCCAAATAGAATGGAGAACAATTTTCGAGAATAAAACAACTGAAGAAATGCTAACAACCTTGGAAGAAAAAACGCTGAGAATTTTAGAAAAATATGCTCCGAAATCACAGCCAAAAGGAAAGAGGAGCTGGCTAGAGAGGCAAAAGAGAAGACTATTCCGCAAAAGAAAGAGAGTGGAGGCGAAGTTAGGTAACTGCGGAGATAATGACAGGAAAGAAATAAAAGAAAAACTGGAGGGTATCGATAGGGAAATACAAGTCCTGATTAATGACCATACAGAGAGGGAAGAGGAAAAGGCGGTAGAAGCAATAAAGGAAAATCCAAAATACTTCTATAGCTATGCAAAACGGAAAACAAAAACGCGCGCCGCTATTGGGCCCTTAAGGACGGGAAATAATGAACTAACCAACGATCCAAAAGAAATATCTGATACATTGAGAGCTCAATATGAATCAGTTTTCAGTACCCCAAAAAGTGACAAAGCGATACCTGACATAAATGCATTCTTTGAAGAGGAATTGAAAGGAGAGTATATAACAGACTTTGATTTTACACCAGAAGATGTAGCGAGAGCTATAGGACAAATGAAACCACATTCAGCTGCAGGTCCGGACAATTGGAACGCATTATTAATTAAAAACTGTAAAAATGAAATAGGCACACCTTTATACTGGATATGGAGAGGATCCCTAGACACTGGGGAAATACCGAGCATCTTGAAAAGAGCAAACATTGTCCCTATATATAAAGGAGGGGACAGATCTCAAGCAAAGAACTATAGACCAGTGTCATTGACGTCCCACCTCACCAAATTATTTGAAAGAATAGTTAGAGAAAATTTATGATTTTCTGAAGACACGGGAAAGATTCAACGAAAATCAGCATGGATTCCGATCAGATAGATCATGCCTATCACAACTAATAGAACACTACAACAATATCCTAGATGCATTGGAAGGCAATGACAACTACGATGTTATATACAAAGATTTTGCTAAAGCTTTCGATAAATGTGACCATGGTATAATAGCACATAAAATTAAATATATGGGAATAACAGGCAAAGTGGGAAAATGGATCTACAACTTCCTTAGAGATCGTCTGCAGGTCGTCAAAATTCAAGGTATATCATCATCAGAATCGGAAGTACGCAGCTCAGTATCACAAGGGACAGTACTGGCCCCACTCCTGTTCATTATCATGCTAACAGACATAGACAGCGGAGTAAACAGCAACAGTAGAGTAACATCCTTTGCAGACGATACAAAGATCAGCAGAAAAATCAGTGATGTACATAACGTGGAGGCCTTGCAGAGGGACACGAACAAAATATACAAATGGTCAGAAGAACACATGTCATTCAACGCCGATAAATTTCAGCTCTTGAGATATGGTAGAAAAGAAGAACTTAAACAGACTGCATATTATGCTCCAGATAGACAGGAAATTCAGAGTAGCACGAAAGCGATTAATCTCGGGATAATAATGACAGATGATGCGAAATTCGAAACACAAAATCAGATAGCGATAAATAAAGCAAAAAGAGTCGCCGGACAGGTACTAAGAACGTTCCAGAGAAGGGGCAGGACAGTAATGATTCCCCTGCTAAAAACACTGATTATACCAAAACTTGAATACTGCTCAGTTTTGACGTCCACATATAAAAAGGAAGAAACTAATAAACTAGAAGAAACGCAAAGGCATTTCACAGCCAAGATTGATGGCTGCAAAGAACTCAACTACCGGGAAAGACTACGTAAACTAAATCTGTACTCACTGGAAAGAAGAAGAGAGAGGTACATCATAATCTACATATGGAAAATGATCGAAAAACTGGTACCATGGCCTCATCTCCGGTTTCGTATGCACACTTTGAGGTTTGCGGCTCCTGGCGAGGACGTTTTCTTCCTTCCTGTAGCTTTCTTTTTACAGCGAAAACTTTATCGTTCCCGCTCATTGTTGCCACCCGAGGACCACGTTGATCGAGGTAGAAGTCAATGTCTTCTTTCTTGTCCTTGTCAGACAGCAGTCGATTCTTCTTTATATCTTCGACAGCGTCAGATGCTCCGATATCCCACAGCTTGTCCACACTGTCCGAAAACTTCTGCCGTTTTCCTCCGGCGTCAGTTTCTCGTTTTCTGCTTTTTGGAGTAAGTGCCACTCTTTCCACAATGCCTGTAGCTTCCGTTCGCAGTTGAGCTTTGTGATTGTTTTAATGCGGGCCATGTTCCAAACTTTAAGACGTTGTTTACGGTTTCTTTGAATGCGTCTTTCCTGTTAGCAGTGTACTGGATAACACTGAAGAAGTATTGCAAACCTGCCGTGTTGTTCGCAATTTGCTACCACTGATGGAGGACGACAGTTGGCCAACTAAAAAAATTTCCGAGGCCGATCTTAGAGAAGGTAGCGATGTTATTTTCGCCTTCCTTTTGATGACTCTCTATTTGTAGCTTCAAGAGTTCTTCCAGTTATGGTTGCCATCGATTTGTCCATGACAAAGGATGAGGAACTCAGACAGAATTTCAAAATGTTATGATCTGCAAAAAAAGAAATAGGTTAGGTACCTGGCACAGGCATAGTGCATTTTCTAATTACCTATATACATTATACATTCCGCCCGGGTATGGTGACTCATTTTTTTGAAAAGTATAGGTGATCGTGGTTTTTCCCATTATTTACCACTATACTAGCACATTGGTATTACCTGTATACAGGCACAACCTTTAAACCGTTAGTCGTATGACAGTGGCAGGCACACCAAACGACTTCTCTCATTAAGAGGATTCAGAAAACACCCCTACTTAATGATTTATCTTGATTCAGTAAAACGTTAAAAAGTACGCATTTAAAAAAAAAAACTAGTAGTTTCAAGGTCGATGCGAGACCCCTAAATATTGATCAATTTTTGTAAAAATGGTACCAATGTGCTAGTATAGTGCCAAATAATGGGAAAAACCACGATCACCTATATTTTTTTAAAAAAATTGAAAAGTGGGCCACCCTAATGTGTAGTGTTCCCAAATTAAAGGCCCGAAAAGGGACCTCCTCAACCCTGAAGGAAAATAACTTGGTTGTCAGGGGGCCAAGACTTTTCAACCAGCTTCCTAAGGACCTCAGAAACGTAACGGGGGTCAAAGTTGAAGTCTTCAAGAAAAGACTGGATGCCTGGTTCAGGACAGTACCAGATGAGCCGGGCGTGCCTGGCTATGTACGGTGGAAAGCGCAAGAAAGCAACTCCCTCCTCCACTAGGCCAGACCTAGAGACGGGGCCACCAGCTTGACCTCCGTGTGAAGAGAGACCAACGCACGAAACAACATAAGGTAAGGTAAGGTGAGGTGTATATATATATATATATATATATATATATATATATATATATATATTTATTTATTTATTTATATATATATATTTTATATATATGTATATGAATAGAAACGACGTAAATAAGGAGCGTCTCTGCACACGGGGAAGAGAAATAACGAATAAATGAAAAATGAGGCGAACCGCCCGGGAATCGAACTCAGGGCCTTCCAATTGCCGGTTGGATGCGCTACCATTACACTACGGACCTCGATCAATCATAAATCGAAATTCTCCCACATAGGGCAGAAACCAATGCCCTGAGAGGGCACCCTCGCAAATCGTGAATATGTGCATTTAACTGCAATGACCACGCAGTATATAAATGAATAGAAACGACGTAAATAAGGAGCGTCTCTGCACACGGGGAAGAGAAATAACGAATAAATGAAAAATGAGGCGAACCGCCCGGGAATCGAACCCAGGGCCTTCCAATTGCCGGTTGGATGCGCTACCATTACACTACGGACCTCGATCAATCATAAATCGAAATTCTCCCACATAGGGAAGGCCCTGGGTTCGATTCCCGGGCGGTTCGCCTCATTTTTCATTTATTCGTTATTTCTCTTCCCCGTGTGCAGAGACCCTCCTTATTTACGTCGTTTCTATTCATTTATATACTGCGTGGTCATTGCAGTTAAATGCACATATTCACGATTTGCGAGGGTGCCCTCTCAGGGCATTGGTTTCTGCCGTATGTGGGAGAATTTCGATTTATGATTGATTGAGGTCCGTAGTGTAATGGTAGCGCATCCAACCGGCAATTGGAAGGCCCTGGGTTCGATTCCCAGGCAGTTCGCCTCATTTTTCATTTATTCGTTATTTCTCTTCCCCGTGTGCAGAGACGCTCCTTATTTACGTCGTTTCTATTCATTTATATACTGCGTGGTCATTGCAGTTAAATGCATATATGTATATATATATATTATATATATTACTTTTGTTACTTTTGTTGAGTTTGAAAGACGGTTCAGGATCGACCTGCGGTCGACCCCTCTGCAGCATCCCGCCTCATTTGGGGGATTTGGTGAAGGAGGGAATTGCTGTCTGATCTCCTCCTGCGCTTGTAACCAGCCATGCATGGCTGGTCAGGGAATTTGCACAAGAATCTGTCCAGCTGGTTCTTGAAGTTATTCAGGTCGGTGTGCTGGAGATTCCTCACTTCTTTTGGAAGGACATTGAAAAGCTTTGGGCCCCTTATTCTGAGGGTATTTTCCATCATCGTTTTCATGGCCCCTTGTCCTACCGCAGCTGGGACCTTACAAAATCTGCCTCTTCTCTCATTCCAGTTTGTTTCTATTTCATTTCTGAGGTTAAGTACAGAGCCTTCAAGTATTTTCCATATGTATCATATATTATTGTGTACTGCTCGCGCCTTCTTTCAAGAGAGTAGAGTTCCAGGGATTGTAGTCGAGACCAGTAGTCTTCATCTTCCGTTTCCTCTATCTTAGACGTAAAACTCCTTTTTATAGCTTCAATGTTCGCAATGTCTCTTTTTCTCTGTGGGCTTGTGAGTACTGAGCAATACTCAATTATTGGTAGGACTAGACTCTTCCATAATTTGAGCGAAATGTTTGCTTTTCTGCTGTGGAAGCTCACTAGTATAGTGTCAAAAAGGTAGAGTGCAGAAATGTTACATGATGACGTAATGTTGCAAGAGTGCCACCTCCCCCCACCCCCTTGTTGCAAGAGTGTCAACCCCACCGCCACCCCCTTGTTGCTAAGCACCTCCCCCACCCCAATTTGTTGCTAAGCCCCGCCCCCCTTTGTTGAGAAAAAAAGAAAAAAAGAGAGAGAGAGAGAGAGAGAATGCCGGCCTTTGTTGCCAACCCCAAAATGGGATTGAAAGGGGCATGCAACTTGGAAGCGGAGTTCTCCCCTAAGCTATTCCCCCCAAAGGGCCAGAAAGAGAGAGAGAGTACCGACCTTTGTTGCCAACCCAAAATGGGGTTGCAATGGGCATGCAACCTGGAGGCGGAGTTCTCCCCCAAGCTATTCCCCCCAAAGGGGCAGAAAGGAAGAGATATCAAGAGAGGAAGAGAGAAAGAGGGGTATGCAACTTGGAGGCGGAGTTTTCCCCAAGCTGAACCCACCCCAAAGGGGTATACCTAACCTAAGAGGCCTCTATGGGAAGGAAGGGGTTTCCAAACCACCCAAAGGGCCATTAAAAAGAAAGGACCAGAGATTCCTGCTCGGCTGGGAGCCGAGCTTTTATGACTCCGTCGTCCGCCTCCCGCTCTTTTATAGGCCTCTAATCCGTCAGTTGGTTGAGTTGCCAGATAGCGCCATGTATTTAATTCATCAGCCAATAGAAGGCAGAGTTGCCAGTTTGGCTATATATTTAATTAATTCATATATTAATCAGCCTAGAAGACTGAGTTGCCAGATAGCAATATTTATTAAATTATTTCACATATTATTCATTCATTTGGTTGCTAAATACCAACATATATTTATATGATTATAGTTGTCAGATACCACCATTTATTTTAATTCGTTACCACAACAGATGAATCTTCTCCTTAATTCCAACAATTTACTTTAAAAGAAATTCTGTTTATTAAATAAATAATTAGAATTTAAACACACTCTCTTTACACAACTAAAATAAAACACTTTATTACATGATTCCTATTTTTATTATTATTATTAATATCACAATTTTCGTTAAGTCACGAATAACAGTGAGAATAACGAAAGAAAAAGAAACCTTAGAAAGAAAGATGAAACAATTTCAGGTCAAAACACACGGCCGTCTCCCCCTCCCTCATTCACCCCAAACTTATCACCCTATCTGCGCGTGTATAAATATTAATTATTTTGAAAATATACAAAACGTATAATCATATTTGTAGAAAAAATACATATATAATAAACGAATGAAAAACTCGTGCACACACACACACACACACACACACATATATATATATATATATATATATATATATATATATATTAATAATAATTTTATTTTCACAGTTAACTAGAAATAATATTCTGCGAATTTTCACGCAAAATTTAACCGTATTTACGAGAATTTTATCTACAGAAATTTTTAATTAACCTTCAATCATCGATGCGCCTTCATTCATTGTCATATAGCTCAAGCCAGTTAAAATGTATGCATTTTTTGCCGTATACATGTAAACGTACCATTCATCTCACAAGCTACATCAAACTGTGTGATGAGGCCTTAAAATTAAAAGCAAATGTTATCCTCATTTAAACATCAACTTAAACATTATTACTAATATTGATTTATTGTTATTATTATATATATGTACACAAGTTAAGAGTATTTAAATTAAACACTATCAATTCCTTTCAAAATAAAAGCCTCTAGATATACATAAATAGAATAACCTTTATTAATAATAATAAAATAAATAAATTTTTCAATTTACAATGATATGAATAATTGTGAAGCCGACTATTTATTTTATTTAATTTGGCCCTTAAGCGTTAGGTTTTACTGGGATCTTATTAAAAATAAGCAGCTAGTTGTTATAAATTTATAATAATAAATAAATAAGTAAATAAGAATTATTAATAGTTAAAACATGTATTACAATGTTAAACAATATTAATGGACAATATTAAACAATATTAGTGGACATTAATCCTAGATTTTTGTTACTATGCCAGTATTAATCGGGGTTTCAACTTGGTTTTAAACAAATTTACATCCACCATATTTTTAATATCGCCATGCATGTCATTCCATAGTTTCAATCCAATGAAAATGCGTAGTTTTTGAGATGAAGACAATCGAGGTATAACAAGCATTGATCTATTTCTGGTCTGATACGAGTGGATTTCTTGTTGAGTTACAAAATATCTATTTACCCATTGCAAATTAATGATTTTGTTCTTACACTTTTAAATAAAAATAAAATGTGCCAGTTTGGTTATATCGTTGAGCTTTAGTAGGTTTAACTCTTTAAATAAAGCACTAGAGTGATCAAGGAAATCAGCAGCAGATAATAACCTTATTGCTAGTTTTTGGATGACAAAGATACCATTTAAGGCGTTGTTAGCGGAGTTTCCTCAAACAAGGGAGCAGTATGTCATATAAGGAAGAACAAGAGTATGATAAAGAGCCAATAAAACTTGTTTAGGCACTACATTTCTAAATTTAAACATTATAGCAACGCTCTTTGAAATCTTTTTCGCGATATAATTTACGTGATCACTCCATTGCAAATTCTTATCTAGCATTACACCAAGAAATTCTGTTACAGCAGACGCCTTTATGGCGATTTCATTAACATTAAGTTCATCAAGATATACATTTCTTTCATTACTAAAAATCATGAAATTTGTTTTACTAGTATTTAGGAAGAGTTTATTGGTGGTCACCATTTCATCACACTGATGAATTCTGAATGAGATATATTCTTAGCTGTATTAACATTTTTGCAAGAAAAAGAGACAGTTGTATCATCTACAAACATTATGATGTTCATTATATTAGATGAGCGTGGAAGGTCATTTATATATAATAAAAATAACAGTGGACCCAGAGCCCTGTGGCACACCATGCTTGAAAGGCGCTTTAGTTGAGCAAACCTTATTTACTGATACAAAATGATATCTATTGGACAACAACCAAATAAGTAGGTTTGACCAAAAAAACAACTTTCTCATTTCCAGTTAATAGAAAACGGGGAAAGGTCTTTAGAAGGCATAACTCTAGTATTTAGCATCGTTGCAAAGCTTGTTGACTAAATATAGCACCAGTCCTTCATGAGGCAATACCACCAAAGAAGTTCAAAGCACATCTTCAACAATAATTCAAGTAAGGATCTTTCACTACACGGTCGCTTCCGTTTATTTTAGCAAACCTGAAAGCTACATACTCTCAAATTCTGAATGCTTTATACATAGGCTGACCATATTTCCTTGAGACAAAAACGGGACATTGGGATGGTTATGAATAATAATTTATGATTGACCAATATTAAAGTATATTTATAGTTTTTATTAAAAACGGGACAAAATTGACATTTTTATTAAAACGACGGGACGGCCAGGAAATATAAAACAAACGGTACTGTCCCGTTCAAAACGGTACGTATGGGCAGCCTATTTATACAGCAAGAGGAAGAAATCAGGATCTTTTCCGTTTGACTGCCGCCATTGAAACAATTAAACTTTTTGTATTTTGTATTTTAACTGAAATGTCTTGATGATACAAAATAAGTTACTTTATAAAAAAGCTTTTCTTAATTTCCCCTTCAAATTTTGTTTCTTATAAACAATTTTAATTACTTTCAAGATCCATGCTTAATTTTTAAGTTTTAATCGTGTACTCAGAAAAATAAGGGGATCACCTGAAGATCAGGGCCTCCAGCCTCCTTTAGTTAGCTTTATAAGGTTAACTAACAAAAATATCACGACCTAACCTAACCAATCGTCAAGGTCGTACAGTTGACCTAACGATTGGTTAGGTTAGGTCGTGATATTTTCGTTAGTTAGCCTTATAAGGCTAAGTAAAGAAGGCTGGGGGCACTCACATCTTATGTTTCAATGACGGCAGTCAAACGGAAAAGATCCAGTAATCGTAACTTCTCTCAAAACTGTCCTAATTCCATTATTCCAAATCCACGTATTCTCCATGATATATATATATATATATAATATATATATATATATATATATACACAGTACTTACTTATGTCTGTTGATTTTTACCCATTCTTCAACAGAATGTACACCATTTTTCTGTTGCAAACTAGAAGTCGGGTGTACAAGGAAACTTATTATTATTATTAGTAGTAGTAGTAGTAGTAGTAGCAGCAGGTGTAACAGTAGTTTAAAACTTATCCTCACTTCTACACATCTGTCTCTTTCATTGCAGTCCTAAATCACCTAAGCTATCCTCTGAAGCAGGAGTCACGCCAAACTATTTTACATCGAAAGCATTCTAACATCTACATACTAACAGAAATGAGAGCCCGCATATACAATATACGAGTTTAACCATTTAGTTAATAACACAATGCTTTTGTATCACTCATTACCTATGTGTATTACCTAAAAATTATCTACCTAGTTGTCAACTAGCGATCAAAATAATGTAATGTGCAAATTTTTAGTTTGGAACCGAGCCTTAAGCGCGGTCCCAAACACACACACACACACACACGCACGCACACACACACACACACACACGCAGATTCTTTCAGGAAAGGGCATATATATATATATGTACACACAAGCACCACACACACACACACACACACACACACACATATATATATATATATATACACCATCCAAAATTTTTATTGTTCGGTACGATGATTCATCATTTCACGAAGGTTAAGCTTGTCCCCTCCTCTCTCTCTCTCCTCTCTCTCTCTCTCTCTCTCTCTCTCTCTATATATATATATATATATATATATATATATATATATTAAGCTGTATACTTAAATAATTATATGCATATTATATATAAACATGTAAATATAAAATATGCATAATATAAAGATTCTATACAAAGTAAATGACTAACAATAAATATTGTATTATGAAGCAAACTGTGGAATGACATCTCGATCTCAAAGGGTTTTAATTTACATTTCCCTCAAAATCTGTGGTTAATAGAAAAACGTGTTTTCATTTTTGTAATCAGGGTAAAAAGAACATAAGAATCACTCATATTTAGCAAATGGAGAAAAACTTTGTTCATCAATGTTATGATGTGACGAATATGTGCATTTGTACATTGTGGCAAGACCAGAGTTCATGTGACGAATATTAATAATACGAACAGACACTAGATTACATTTAACAACTCAAATACTGAGGATAGAAATGGAATTAACAGGACATAGTACAATAATGTCGGATGTAAGTTGAGCCACAGTCAGAAGTCTTTATATCATGAATCCCATAGCTTACGAAGATATATATATATATATATATATATATATATATATATATATATATAATACATATATATATATATTATATATATATATAGTTTTACAATCATGTTCTAAATCAATTATTCAGCCGTTAATGTTCTCATATTTGCTGAAATAAATTTCTAATAATAAAATTTTTATAAGTTTATACATCTCAATTTTGTATTTATGTACACTTTTTGGGAACAGTTGGACGGAGAAATCCATATATAAAGATTTCACATGATTCCCCGACTCATTTATATATATATATATATATATATATATGTTGGGGTAAATGTGATAAATTGGTAATTATGCATAATTACCGGTAAATATGCATAATTGAAAATATCGTGACTTAACCTAACCAATTGTCAAGGGCGTACAGTTGACCTAACCGGGCATTCAATTGACCTAACCTGGCATTCAATTCAATTGACCTAACAGGGCATTCAAGGTTAGGTCAATTGAATGCCCGGTTAGGTCAACTGTACGCCCTTGACAATTGGTTAGGTTGTCATGATATTTTCAATTATGCATATTTACCGGTAATTATGCATAATTACCAATTTATCACATTTACCCCAACATATATATATATATATATATATATATAAAATGTTAAAATTTGAATACACATATATGAGCGTGTAACAACATAGTATGAGCCTTATCAAGCAATTATACGACGCTGGAAAAAAATAAATAATTAGATAAATATAAATGAAAAATGTAGACGGAAATGGAACGATTTGAGAATCTCCCCGTCAAGACCCACTTACGAATTTATGAGTTATACATCTACTAGAGTTTCTGGTAGGATGATGGCTTCATACACTTTTACAATGTATATTTGAAAATAAAGGGGGGATCATTCTAGCCGAAACATCCAAAAACCGCACAGCAGAGATCACCCCTACAAACAGATGACATTTTGTAGAGGCCTAAACTACATGAACAAGCAGGAGACCCCAAATAAAAGTTCACATACTTCACGTTCGTAGAACCATGTAGTTTTTATAATGCTAATACATAAATTATAATTTAACAGACTGTTTTCGCGACTCTTTCTGTTTTACCCTAAAATCTTCCACGTGTATTACTGTATGTTGTGATAAACATTCTTTGACAAACTTTTCAATGCGGACATCCTATCGCTAGATGCATGTAAAACTCAAATTCGCACGCTTTTCACACATCTCTGTTGCATTATCACCCGGCTGTAACATTTAGGACAGCGTTTTTCATGGATTAATGCGAGAGCCCAGTGCATCCTCAAAATCATATTGTCAGAATTTACGAGTATATATAAACATAGAACAAATAAATTCCATATAGGCTACTGCTGATCAAAATAATAATCAAAACACTACAAATACATAATGTTGTGAAACCTATAATACAATAAGTTTACAAAATAGTTGCTAATTATAAGCCATCAAAATTTCAATAAAATTAAGCATGTATGAATTACTTATCAAACTCTGAGTTTTTAAACATTGCGTTTCATGTCATCATGCACCTTCTACAACACACACACACACACACACACACACACACACACACATTAGCTTTCTGAGTTTGGTTCGAGGTCTGTGAGCCTCACCAAAGGTACACCTTTCTTAATGCACGAAGGTCACATTCATACTGAATACACCCTGGTGTAGGATTTATATTATCATTATGAAATGAAGTTCATTCCTAACTACGGTCTCAGAGTTAGATAAATGTTCTCAGTAGTAGCTAGGTGTTAGTAAAGTTATTTATATGTTAATGAACTTCCTGATGATTAGATATTTTGTATCGTATATTTTGTACCAAAATATATTTTCCCTATCTCATCTATCTGAACTTGGCTTATAACAGGGTTTGATGAAACCTGAAACCTTTATATCAGATTTTGTTGGTGATTAGAAAGTGACGTTAAAATACTCGGAGCTAAAAGTAAAAAATCTGGAAAATATTTGTGAAGGAATGTTCATAGAAAATTTCGATATTGTAAGGCCAAACGCAAGCGCCTTCTACCTAAAGACGAAACTGACAGTTTGGCATTTGTTGGTGTTCTCTCTCTCTCTCTCTCTCTCTCTCTCTCTCTCTCTCTCTCTCTCTCTATATATATATATATATAATATATACCTTCCCTTTCATCTTTTCGGACGTTCTGTGCGATTATTCCGCATTTGAAGTAGGTCAAGCTTGTCGTCTATCCTCTCGAGATGGCCCGGTGAAGTAGAGAGTTGGTTTCTTATACTCTCCACCTCACATAGCCAGGTACCCCCTGCTCATCTGGGTTTCTTCTGAGCCAGGCGTCTAATCTTTTGAAGATGTCCATCGCAACACCATTCGTGTTCCTTTGTTCCTTGGGCATCTGGTTAAACAGTCTTGGCCTTTTCACAACAAGGCTATTTTCCTTCAGGAATGGGGATGTTCCCTGTCTAGCCATTAATTTGGGGAAACGACAGTCTTCCTTTTCTACTTTTCGCTGTTGTATGGTGGGTTATAGGATTCAGAGTAATATTGGAGGGCGGTTTCTCCATTATTTCCCAAGTGTAAATAATTGATGTATCTCTCTCTTCTTTCCAGTGAATATGGGTTTAATTAGCGTAACCTTTCCCAGTAATTTAGTCCTTTGCACCCATTGATCTTCGCTGTGAAGCTTCTCTGAACTCCTTCTAGCTGACTATCTTCTTTTTATATGGGGTTGTTAGGACCGAACAGCATCCCAACTTGGGTATGAACGGCATATTCAATAGAGTAAGCGCTATATTCCTATTCCTTCGTTTAATGGCTCACAGTATCTGGTCAGTTATTCTTTTTGCTCTGTTTACTGCTATCTTATTTTGAGTTTAAAATTTCGTGTGTGTATATATATATATATATATGTTCACCACCACCTTTGGCTTTCCTCCCATTTCACTGACATCGCTCATGAACTAGCTTTAAATTTTTCTAGCCTAAATGACCTAGAGCAGATTGTACAGCACCCTACACGTATCCCCGTTCGTCTTGGAGATAGGCCCAACATTCTGAATTTATTCCTTATCTCTCATCCTTCTTCTTACTCTGTGAAACTTTTCCCACCGTTGGGGACCTCCGACCACAATCTTATATCTGTTTCCTGTCCTAGCGATTCAATACGTCTTTTGTATCCCTTTGGCTTTTGGAATCCCTTTGGTACTTCAGTGCCACTGATTGGGGGACCTTAGGCAGTACTTCCCTGATTTCCCATGGAATGATTACTGCTTCCGTGGCCGGGCCCCTTCTGCGTGTGCTGAGCGCATCACAGAGGTGATTCTCTCGGGCATGGAGGCGTACATCCCATATTTTATTTCTACTACTAATGGAAAATAACATTGGTTTAATTTAACTTGTTCTAATGCTATTCGAAACAGAGAAGAGGCTTTCAGAGGCTACCGTAGCCATCCAGCTCCTGACTCACTCAGCTTATATTTCTGCCTGGAATCGTGCAAAATCTGATCTTCGACCCGCCAAAAATTCCTTAAACCGACAAAAATGTGAAAATCTATCCAGTTCTAATTCTTCTCGCTCTTTCTGGCATCTAGCTCAGAACCTCTTCAACAACTTTACGCCCTCTTCTTTCCCTCCTCTTTTCAATTCCGACGGCCCACATGCCGCCTCTTCTCCTGTCAAAGCTGAACTCTTCGCTCAGACTTTCGCTTACAATTCAACCTTGGACGATTCCGGTGCTGTTCCTCCATCTCCACCCCATCTGACTTTGTTATGTCTGAAATTAGAATATCTTCTAAAGCTGTTTTCCTGCCCTATCTGGGGCCAACTCGCGGAAGCGTATGGTCCTGATGGTATTCCTCCTGTTCTTCTTAACAACAGTGCTTCTGTGCTGACACACTGCCTAGGCAAACTCTTCCGTCTTTGTCTCTCATCTGGTACTTTTCCTTCCTGCTGGAAGTTCGCTTTCATTCAGCCTGTCCCAAAGAAGTGTGACCGTTCTCAACCCTCCAACTATCGGCCAAGTGCTTTGATTTCTTCCCTTTCCAAAGCACCTGAATCTAGCCTTATTAGGAAGATTCTTAAATACCTTTATTTTGAAAGAAGATCGTCATTATGGATTCCGCAAGGGTCGCTGTACTGGCGATCTTCTTGTGTATCTCTCTGACTATTTGTCATCCTCCATTCGGGATTTCGGTGAAGCTTTTTCTCTTGCGTTAGACCTATCAAAAATTTTGATAGAGTCTGGCACAAATCTTAAATTTCCAAACTGCCCTCCTTCGGTTTCTTTCCTTCTACATATTCCTTCATCTCTAATTTCCTTTCTAGCCGATCAATAGCTGCGGTTGTAGATGGCCACTGTTCTTCTCCTAAAGCTATTAACAGTGGTGTTCCTCAGGGCTCTGTCCTGTCACCCACTCTTCTCCTTTTATTTTTTAATGATTTTTAATTCGCACTTCTTGTCCTATTCACTCCTATGCCGATGTTTCCACTCTTCACTTCTCTACCCGCTTCCCAAAGCGTCCCTCTCATCAGCCATTCCATGATTCGCGTAGTACGTCTATGGAGCATCTGACCGCTGACCTTTCTGCTATCTCTGATTAGGGTAGAGAAAACCTTGTGGTTTTCAATGCCTCAAAAACTCAATTCCTTCATCGGTCTGCTCGTCACAATCTTCCACACGTTTATCCCCTTGCCTTCAACAACACACAACTCAATCCTTCCTCTTCTCTTAACATCCTTGGCGTTTCCTTTTCTCGTGATCTTTCCTGGAAAGAATACATATACTCTCTTTCTTAAACAGCTTCTAAGAGGTTAGTTGTACTGTACCGCCTCCGCAGTTTCTTCACCCCCACTCAGTTGCTGTCTCTGTACAGGGGTTATTTTCACTCCTGTAGGGAGTATGCTTCTCATGCGTGGGGTGGTTCAACCACACAGCTGTGCTTGACATGATGGAATCAGAAACTTTTCGTCGTATCAATTCCTCGCCTCTTACTGATTGTCTTCATTCTCTCTCTCTTAGCCGCAATGTTACCTCACTCTCTCTTCACAATCGCTATCGTAACGGACATTGCTCTTCTAAATTCTAAAACGTCATGCCTCCTCCTTTAAGGAGAGCACGCAGTACCAGACTTTCTACACTTTCTCATTCCTTTTCTGTTCAACTAGCTAATACAAGGGTTAATCGGCGTTTTCAGTCTTTCATCTACTCAACCAGTGAACTCTGGAACAATCTTCCTCAATCCGCCCTTCCTCCTGTCTATGACCCCCCCATCTTTCAAACGCATCGTGCCGAGGCATCTCAAAAATCCCGGACGTTGATTTTGGTTCTCTTCTATTGAAGGGGCGTTTTTGCGGACATTTACCCTTGGCCCTTCCTTCCTGCATAATATATATATATATATACTTTACAATATCGAAATTTTCTATGGACATTCCTTTACAAATATTTTCCAGATTTTTTACTTTTAGCTACGAGTATTTTAACGTCACTTTCTAATCACCAACAAAATCTGATATAAAGGTTTCATCAAACCCTGTTATAAGCCAAGTTCAGATAGATGAGATAGGGAAAATATATTTTGGTACAAAATATACGATACAGAATATCTAATCATCAGGAAGTTCATTAACATATAAATAACTTTACTAACACCTAGCTACTACTGAGAACATTTATCTAACTCTGAGACCGTAGTTAGGAATGAACTTCATTTCATAATGATAATATAAATCCTACACCAGGGTGTATTCAGTATGAATGTGACCTTCGTGCATTAAGAAAGGTGTACCTTTGGTGAGGCTCACAGACCTCGAACCAAACTCAGAAAGCTAATGTGTGTGTGTGTGTGTGTGTGTGTGTGTGTGTGTGTGTAGAAGGTGCATGATGCCATGAAACGCAATGTTTAAAAACTTAGAGTTTGAGAAGTAATTCATACATGCTTAATTTTATTGAAATTTTGATGGCTTATAATTAGCAACTATTTTGTAAACTTATTGTATTATAGGTTTCACAACATTATGTATTTGTAGTGTTTTGATTATTATTTTGATCAGCAGTAGCCTATATGGAATTTATTTGTTCTTATGTTTAGATATACTCGTAAATTCTAACAATATGATTTTGAGGATGCACTGGGCTCTCGCATTAATCCATGAAAAACGCTGTCCTAAATGCTACAGCCGGGTGATAATGCAACAGAGATGTGTGAAAAGCGTGCGAATTTGAGTTTTACATGCATCTAGCGATAGGATGTCCGCATTGAAAAGTTTGTCAAAGAATGTTTATCACAACATATAGTTATACACGTGGAAGAATTTAGGGTAAAACAGAAAGAGTCGCGAAAACAGTCTGTTAAATTATCATTCATGTATTAGCATTATAAAAACTACATGGTTCTACGAGCATGAAGTATGTGAACTTTTATTTGGGGTCTCCTGCTTGTTCATGTAGTTTAGGCCTCTACAAAATGTCATCTGTTTGTAGGGGTGATCTCTGCTGTGCGGTTTTTGGATGTTTAGGCTAGAATGACCCCCCTTTATTTTCAAATATACATTGTTAAAGAGTATGAAGCCATCATCCTACCAGAAACTCTAGTAGATGTATAACTCATAAATTCGTAAGTGGGTCTTGATGGGGAGATTCTCAAATCGTTCCATTTCCGTCTACATTTTTCATTTATATTTATCTAATTATTTATTTTTTTCCAGCGTCGTATAATTGCTTGATAAGGCTCATACTATGTTGTTACACGCTCATATATGTGTATTCAAATTTTAACATTTTATATATATATATATATATATATATATACACACCGGGTGTCCGAGAATTATCTGTACAATTTTTGGCTGTTATTAAAAGTCAACCATGAAGTGTAGAAATTCCAGTGTTGTCCCATTTTACAGAGAATCTCATTAAGTTTTTTCTGATACCACGTTTTGACAAGTTTTTTAGAAATGTACGCGGGTGACAGACATTGATTATTTAAAAGCAAGAATCACAGCTGCTATTGAGCGAATTGATGTGGATATGCTGCAGCGTACATGGCAACATTTGGAGTATCGATTGGATGTTTTGCGAATCACTAATTGTGCACATATCGAATGTTTGTGACAACGTTACTTTAAAAAAAGAAACTTTTGAAAATACAGATTATAAATAATCTGGTTTCAGAATTTCACGTGTGTTATCAAGAATTTTATTAAAAGATGAAATTGTACAGATAATGTTCGGACACACTGGAACTTCTAAAAAACTTGTCACAACTTGGTATCAGAAAAAACTTAATGAGATTCTCTGTAAAATAGGATAACACTGGAATTTCTACACTTCATGGTTGACTTTTAATAACAGCCAAAAATTGTGCAGATAATTCTCGGACACCCGGTACCTATATATAAATGAGTCGGGGAATCATGTGAAATCTTTATATATGGCTTTCTCCGTCCAACTGTTCCCAAAAAGTGTTGTACATAAACACAAAATTGAGATATATAAACTTATAAAAATTTTATTATTAGAAATTTATTTCAGCAAATATGAGAACATTAACGGCTGAATAATTGATTTAGAACATGATTGTAGAACTATATATATATATATATATATATATATATATATATCTTCGTAAGCTATGGGATTCATGATATAAAGACTTCTGACTGTGGCTCTACTTACATCCGACATCATTGTACTATTTCCTGTTAATTCCATTTCTATCCTTAGTATTTGAGCTGTCAAATGTAATCTAGTGTCTGTTCGTATTATTAATATTTGTCACATGAACTATGGTCTTGCCACAATGTACAAATGCACATATTCATCACATCATAACATTGATGAACAAAGTTTTTCTCCATTTGCTAAATATGGGTGATTCTTATGTTCTTTTTACCCTGATTACAAAAATGAAAACACGTTTTTCTATTAACCACAGATTTTGAGGGAAATGTAAATTAAAACCCTTTGAGATCGAGATGTCATTCCACAGTTTGCTTCATAATACAATATTTATTGTTAGTCATTTACTTTGTATAGAATCTTCATATTATGCATATTTTAGATTTACATGTTTATATATAATATGCATATAATTATTTAAGTATACATCTTAATATATATATATATATATATATATAATATATATATATATATATAGAGAGAGAGAGAGAGAGAGAGAGAGAGAGAGAGAGAGGAGGGGACAAGCTTAACCTTCGTGAAATGAAGAATCATCGTACTGAACAATAAAAATTTTGGATGGTGCATATATATATGTGTGTGTGTGTGTGTGTGTGTGGTGATTGTGTGTACATATATATATGCCCTTTCCTGAAAGAATCTGCGTGTGTGTGTGTGTGTGGTGTGTGTGTGTGTGTTTGAGACCGCGTTTAAGACTCGGTTCCAAACTAAAAATTTGCCCATTACATTATTTTGATCGCTAGTTGACAACTAGCTCGATAATTTTTAGGTAATACAGATAGGTAATGAGTGATACAATAGCATTGTGGTATTAACCAAATGGTTAAACTCGTATATTGTATATGCGGGCTCTCATTTCTGTTAGTATGTAGATATTAGAATGCTTTCGATGTAAAACAGTTTGGCGTGACTCCTGCTTCAGAGGATAGCTTAGGTAATTTAGGACTGCAATGAAAGAGACAGATGTGTAGAAGTGAGGATAAGTTTTAAACTACTGTTACCCCTGCTGCTACTACTAATACTACTACTAATAATAATAATAATAAGTTTCCTCGTACACCCGACTTCTAGCTTGCAACAGAAAAATGGTGTACATTCTGTTGAAGAATGGGTAAAAATCAACAGACAAAAGTAAGTACTGTATATATATATATCACAGAGAATACGTGGATTTGGAATAATGGAATTAGGACAGTTTTGAGAGAAGTTACGATTTCTTCCTCTTGTTGTATAAAGCATTCAGAATTTGAGAGTATGTAACTTTCAGGTTTGCTAAAATAAACGGAAGCGACCGTGCAGTGAAAGATCCTTACTTGAATTATTGTTGAAGATGTGCTTTGAACTTCTTTGGTGGTATTGCCTCATGAAGGACTGGTGCTATATTTAGTCAACAAGCTTTGCAACGATGCTAAATACTAGAGTTATGCCTTCTAAAGACCTTTCCCCGTTTTCTATTAACTGGAAATTAGAAAATTTTTTTTTTTGGTCAAACCTACTTATTTGGTTGTTGTCCAATAGATATCATTTTGTATCAGTAAATAAGGTTTGCTCAACTAAAGCGCCTGTCAAGCATGGTGTGCCACAGGGCTCAGTTCTGGGTCCACTGTTATTTTTATTATATATAAATGACCTTCCACTTTCATCTAATACCGGGTGTCCGAGAATTATCTGTACAAGTTTTGGCTGTTATTAAAAGTCAACCATGAAGTGTAGAAATTCCAGTGTTGTCCCATTTTACAGAGAAACTCATTAAGTTTTTTCGGATAACAAGTTTTGACAAGTTTTTTCTTTTTTGTACGCGGGTGACAGACATTGATGATTTAAAAGCAAGAATCACAGCTGCTATTGAGCGAATTGATGTGGATATGCTGCAGCGTACATGGCAACATTTGGATTATCGATTGTATGTTTTCCGAATCACTGATGGTGCACATATCGAATGTTTGTAACAACGTTACTTTAATAAAAGAAACCTTTGAAAATACAGATTCTAAATAATCTTGTTTAAGAATTTTACGTGTTATCAAGAATTTTATTAAAAGATGAAATTGTACAGATAATTTTCGGACACACTGGAATTTCTAAAAAACTTGTCAAAACTTGGTATCAGAAAAAACTTAATGAGATTCTCTGTAAAATGGGAGAACACTGGAATTTCTACACTTCATGGTTGACTTTTAATAACAGCCAAAACTTGTACAGATAATTCTCGGACACCCTGTATACTGAACATCATAATGTTTGTAGATGATACAACTGTCTCTTTTTCTTACAAAAATGTTAATACAGCTAAGAATATATCTCATTCAGAATTCATCAGTGTAATGAAATGGTTGACCACAAATAAACTCTTCCTAAATACAGTAAAACAAATTTCATGATTTTTAGTAATGAAAGAAATGTATATCTTGATGAACTTAATGTTAATGAAATCGCCATAAAGGCGTGTGCTGTAACAGAATTTCTTGGTGTAATGCTAGATAAGAATTTGCAATGGAGTGATCATGTAAATTATATCGCGAAAAAGATTTCAAAGAGCGTTGCTATAATGTTTAAGTTTAGAAATAAAGTCCCTAAACAAGTTTTATTGGCTCTTTATCATACTCTTGTTCTTCCTTATATAACATACTGCTCCCTTGTTTGAGGAAACTCCGCTAACAACGCCTTAAATGGTATCTTTGTCATCCAAAAACTAGCAATAAGGTTATTATCTGCTGCTGATTTCCTTGATCACTCTAGTGCTTTATTTAAAGAGTTAAATCTACTAAAGCTCAACGATATAACCAAACCGGCACATTTTATTTTTATTTACAAGTGTAAGAACAAAATCATTAATTTGCAATGGGTAAATAGATATTTTGTAACTCAACAAGAAATCCACTCGTATCAGACCAGAAATAGATCAATGCTTGTTATACCTCGATTGTCTTCATCTCAAAAACTACCCATTTTCATTGGATTGAAACTATGGAATGACTTGCATGCCGATATAAAAAATATGATGGATGTAAATTTGTTTAAAACCAAGTTGAAACCCCGATTAATACTGGCATAGTAACAAAAATCTAGGATTAATGTCCACTAATATTGTTTAATATTGCCCATTAATATTGTTTAACATTGTAATACATGTTTTAACTATTAATAATTCTTATTTACTTATTTATTTATTATTATAAATTTATAACAACTAGCTGCTCATTTTTAATAAGATCCCAGTAAAACCTAAAGCCCAAGGGCCAAATTAAATAAGATAAATAGTCGGCTTCACAATTATTCATGTCATTGTAAATTGAAAAATTTATTTATTTTATTATTATTAATAAAGGTTATTCTATTTATCTATATGTAGAGGCTTTTATTGTGAAAGGAATTGATAGTGTTTAATTTAAATACTCTTAACCTGTGTATATATATATATAATAATAACAATAAATCAATATTAGTAATAATGTTTAAGTGGATGTTTAGTGGAGGATAACTCATTTGATTTTAGTTTTAAGGCCTCATCACACAGTTTGATGTAGCTTGTGAGATGAATGGTACGTTTACAGGTATACGGCAAAAAATATGTACATTTTAACTGGCTTGAGCTATATGACAATGAATGAAGGCGCATCGATGATTGAAGGTTAATTGAAAATTTCTGGAGATAAACATTCTCGTAAATACGGTTAAATTTTACGTGAAAATTCGCAGAATATTATTTCTAGTTAACTGTGAAAATAAAATTATTATATATATATATATATATATATATATATATATATATATATATATATATATAATATGTGCACGAGTTGTTCATTCGTTTATTATATTTTTTTTTTCTACAAATATGATTATACGTTTTGTATATTTTCAAAATAATTAATATTTATACACGCGCAGATAGGGTGATAAGTTTGGGGTGAATGAGGGAGGGGGGAGACGACCGTGTGTTTTGACCTGAAATTGTTTCATCTTTCTTTCTAAGGTTTCTTTTCCTTTCGTTATTCTCACTGTTATTAGTGACTTAACGAAAATTGTGATATTAATAATAATAATAAAAATAGGAATTATGTAATAAGGTGTTTTATTTTAGTTGTTTAAAGAGAGTGTGTTTAAATTCTAATTATTTATTTAATAAACAGAATTTCTTTTAAAGTAAATTGTTGGAATTAAGGAGAAGATTCATCTGTTGTGGTAACGAATTAAAATAAATGGTGGTATCTGACAACTATAATCATATAAATATATGTTGGTATCTAGCAACCAAATGCATGAATAATATATGAAATAATTTAATAAATATTGCTATCTCGCAACTCAGTCTTCTAGGCTGATTAATATATGAATTAATTAAATACAGTATATACCACAAACTGGCAGCTCTGCCTTCTATGAATTAACTACATGGCGCTATCTGGCAACTCAACCAACTGACGGATTAGAGGTCTATAAAAGAGCGGGAGGCGGACGACGGAGTCATACAAGCTTGGCTCCCAGCCGAGCAAGAATCTCTGGTCCTTTCTTTTTAATGGCCCTTTGGGTGGTGAGGAAACCCCTTCCCTTCCATAGAGGCCTCTTAGGTTAGGTATACACCTTTGGGGGGTTCAGCTTGGGGGAGAACTCCGCCTCCAAGTTGCATACCCCTCTTTCTCTCTTCCTCTCTTGCTATCTCTTCCTTTCTGCCCCTTTGGTGGGAATAGCTTGGGGGAGAACTCCGCCTCCAAGTTACATGCCCCTTGCAACCCCATTTTGGGTTGGCAACAAAGGTCGGTACTCTCTCTCTCTCTCTCTCTCTCTCTCTCTCTCTCTCTCTCTCTCTCTCTCTTTCTTTTCTTTTCTTTTTTTCCCAACAAAGGGGGGTGGGGGCGGGGTTGGCACTCTTGCAACAAGGGGGTGGGGGAGGTGGCACTCGTGCAACATTACGTCATCATGCAACATTACGTAACATTCTGCACTCTACCTTTTTGACACTATACTACTAGCTCCTCCAGATGATTCCCATTATTTTTCTAGCCTTTGTGATTTTGATTTTATAGTGCTCGCTGAATTCTGCATCCGACGACATTATTACTCCAAGACCCCTGACTTGTGGATTTGGTGTTATCTGTTTGGCTTGCAGAGTTTTGTACCCTTTTTTCTGTAGCTCTTTTTTATTACCATATCTTAGAAGTTGGAATTTTCTTCGTTGAGCTTCATATTGTCTTCTGCCCACTGGAATAATGTTTCAATGCCGTTTTGTAATTTTCTTATGTCATCTTTGTTCAATATTTCCTTACATATCTTTGTGTCATCTTCAAAGTATGATACAATACTGTCCTTAATATCTGCATCAATATCTGCAATCATTATTATGAACAGCAAGGGAGCTAATACTGTCCCTTGTGGGACTGAGCTCACCACTTCCGAGACCTCCGATTTAACTCCGTTTACCAAGAAATTAAATATCTAACCTTCCTTGCTTTCCAGTAATTCCTGTATTCTTAAGTTTGTGTGCTATGATTCCATAGTCACATTTATCGAAGGCTTTAGCAAAGTCCGTATATATTACCTCAATGTTTTGTCCTCGACACACTGTTTTCAATATTTTCTCCTGGTGGTCTAGTAGCTGTGACAGGCATGATCTTCCAGCCCTGAAGCCATGTTGATTTGGGTTGTATAAGTCTTTTTCTTGTAGGTAGGAGGTAGTTTTGCCTCTAATTATGCGTTCAAAACACTTTGTAAGGTGTGAGGTGAGAACCACTGGCCGATAATTTTTGGGCATTGCTTTGTTACCACCTTTAAATTGGGGGCAATGTTCGCATTCTTTAATGGGAGTGGAATTTGTCCTGTGTCGAGTGATTTTCTCCATAGTAAGTACAGCTGTTTTGCAATACTCTCTTTGCATTTCTTCAGAAATGTGGCACTCTATGTGTCTGGCCCTGGCGCTGAATTGTCTCGCATCTGTGATAAGGCCGTAATTACATCTCCTTCCGTGAACTCGAAGTCCATTAATAGGTTTGTGCCGGAATTTGTTCTTGGTTGAAATGTATCTATGTCGAAAAATTCGTCTGGGTTTTCCACTTCCATCTCGGACTTAGGGGTGCTTAACACAGATTTAAATTGTCCCCTAAGCAGTTCACTTATTTCTTTCGGGTCATTTGTGCATTCGGCCTCCCCGTCTATCAACGGTCCAATACTCTCCTTACACTGCACTTTCCTTTTCTCAAAAGTGTAGAAGTATTTTGGGTTATTTTTTATGTTTTCTGCTACCTTGTTTTCCTCCTCGTTTGTCTGATGTATAAATGTTTGCTGTAGGTCCATTTCTATTTTGCCAAGTTTCCTTTCTAGTTTGAGTTTCTTTGCATCTGTTCTGCATCTGTGATGTTTTACGGTTTGTCTTCTTTGCCTGAATAGAGTCCTGATTTTCCTCTCGAGCTTGCTACGTTTTCTTGCCTGTCTCTCTGGAATATGTTTCAGTATTATAGGTTTGGTTTCAGTCTGTATTATACATAGTATTTCTTGTGGAGTCTTCTCGTGAAGTAGCAACTCCCAATTTACCTTCTTTAAATATTTATTTACGTTTTTCCAATTTACTTTCTTTGAATTTATGTTTAAGCCTTCAAATATTCCATCTGCCTCTCTAGGATGCGTTTTCGGCCCTCTGGGTGAAAGCTTCAACTGTATATCGATGAAGTTATAGTCGGAGAACTTTGTGTGCGTTGTTTTTATTTATTATTATCTCGTTGTTATTTGTCCAGATTAAATCCAAAACGGTCTCCTTTCTCGTGGCTTCCCGATTTCCTGGGTAAGGGCGTACTGTTCCATAATATCTAATAGCATTGTTGCTTGGGTTCTATCATCTTTAGTAATGTTGCCATGAAACTTCTCAACATATATAACTTCGTCATTTTTCTTCCATGATATGAATGGAAAATTAAAATCTCCGAAAATTAGAATATTTGTTGCTGGAGTTTCAAGTAATTTTAATATATATATATATATATATATATATATATATATATATATATATATGTATGTATGGGATGAATTTCACAATTAAACACGTGAAATGAATGAATGCTGCAAACCCACAAGGAAAAAGAAAAACGATTCCAAGGCCTTTCGTGTATTCAGAGCTACACCTCGTCAGGGAATGAAGAGAGAAGGCAAGATGCCCATAAATATATACAACGTAGCGGAAACCAAAGCAATTAGCACATACTTAACAAGAGTTAATGAGAAGCAAAAGGATTTTAAACAAGATATTGTCAATTTTATACATTCCTGCATTGTTATTGAAATTGTTGTTAAAATTAATAAATGCACATTCTAGAATATTTCTTTCTATTATATCTGTTTTCAACAAGCGCTTTAGAACTATCCCACTTGATGCTATGATTACAGCTATACATATGGTTAAACAAAGCATTGGAATTATTAGCTGTTCTACAAGCATATTTATGCTGTTTTACCCTAATATTTAACGTTTTACCCGTTTGGCCTATATATACTGAGTTACATTGTGTACATCCAAACGAATATACACAACCAACAACATTTTCCGGGTTATTCTTTATTAAGCGTGATTTAACAGTATTATTATACTTAAAGACTACATTGATGCCAATTGCTTTAAGTAAAGTCGGAAGATATTGAAAATTAACATGGTAAGGTAGGCTAAGATATTTTTACGCTCAAATTCCTTTACAGTTACATTATTATAATACCTATTCTTGGCTTTCCTAAGACAGTTATCTAAAAATGAAATAGGATAACAATTTAGTACCAATATTCATGATATTGCAAAACTCGGAATCTAAAAATTCAGGACTGACAACTCTCAACGCTCTAAGAAACATAGCAGAGAAAATAGAGGATTTAATTGAGGGATGATGGTCAGAATAAAAATGCACATAAGAGTTATTATTAGTAGGCTTGCGATAGACTTCAAATTTGAACTGATTAGAGCATCTCCAAATTTTTAGATCCAGAAACGATAGGCTTCCATCATTTTCTTTTTCAACTGTAAACTTAATAGATGGGACTAAATTGTTGAGCCTACCAAGAAATAAATCAACATCCAA
The DNA here is from genome assembly GCA_023014485.1 of Bathynomus jamesi. NCBI lineage: Eukaryota > Metazoa > Arthropoda > Malacostraca > Isopoda > Cirolanidae > Bathynomus > Bathynomus jamesi. Next base: position 665,774 of record JAJOZX010001779.1, read on the forward strand.
ATTATTAGGCCAAAGGCATAAAATATCATCTATATACCTGTACCAAACCCAGTTAAAATTAACAATCGAAGGCAAAATTCTACTTTCAAGAAATTCCATATATAAATTAGCTAGTACAGGTGAAAGGGGATTTCCCATCGCCAATCCAAACGACATAGCATAAAACTTATTTTCAAACTGAAATTTACACTCCTTGACACAAAGCTTAATTTACTCAATAAGAGTGTTGTGTTGAACAGGGAAAGAATATTCAGAGATCTTATCTTTTAAAAAATCAAGTAGGTCATCAACAGGGACGTTTGTGAATAACAAGCATACATCAAAGCTTACCAATTTAAAATTAGGGAAATTAGGACACTTCAGTTTGTCAATAAGATCCATGCTATTTACAATATGTGACTTACAAATAGAACCAACTAACGGCGTTAATAAAGTAACTAACCATTTAAATAGCTTATAGGTTACGGAGCCTACTGAGTTAACAATAGGCCTCATGGGATTATTAACTTTGTTTGTTTTTACTAAGCTGTACAGATATGGTAGTGACGGATTGATACTAAGAAACTGCTGCGAAAGCCCATTATAGTTATTTTTTAATATTTCTCTTAATTTTCTGTTAAACATTTTATTAACATCCTCCAATGGGTCTCTATTTAGAGGTTTGTACCTGTCGCGATCACTCACTAACGAATTCATCTTTTCAACATAACTGTTTTTGTCCATGATGACGATCGAATTAGATTTGTCCGCTTTAGTAATATGTAATGAATCATTATTTTTAAGTGTTTTTAGGGCTTTTTCAAACCTTAAAGGATAATAGCCCGCATCGAAGTGAAGAACGCCTTCAGAGAGTCCGAAGTAAGAAAAAATATTTTTTTTTCCACCGTTCCTCATGTGTGGAGAAGTACTCTTTTGGACGATATTTACAACAACTTACGTAGAAGATGCAGAACTCAGACCAGAAAATTAAAGAATAGACTGGAGATTTAATTCGTAATAGTTACTGGACTAAAAAAAGTGATTTTAGTAATATTTTTAACTTGTCGTCCCATGAGCTAGACTTCAATACGGAATGTGCGTTAGGTTTTGGGATAGGTTTCTCAGTCCCAAAAAAGCCCAGCAGTTTACTGATTGCTAAGTCTCTTATTAATTTTGAAAAACATAGTAATATATCTGAAAGTGAGGTGACTTTAGCGAAAGGTTGTGTGTATAGTGCTTTTAATACGAGGTATGAATCGAATTATCCTTTGAGGTTTGAAAAACCCCTAAAACCACTTAAAAATAATGATTCATTACATATTACTAAAGCGGACAAATCTAATTCGATCGTCATCATGGACAAAAACAGTTATGTTGAAAAGAGTAAAGACGAATACGTTATTGAGTGATCGTGACACGTACAAACCTCTAAATAGAGACCCATTGGAGGATGTTAATAAAATGCTTGTGAGTTTGCAGCATATATATATATATATATATATATATACAGGGTGGGCCGTAAGTTTCCATACATAGGAAAAATAAACATTTTTTTATGGACAACCATTTTTATTTATATAATATGCTCTACATGGTTGCCATTGTTTTGAAAACACATTTCAATACGTGTTCCCCACTGTTGATGAACACGCATTAGCACAGTTGACGTTATGCTTGTAATGGCGTTGGTGATACGTTCCTTTAGATGATTTATGTCTCGTATCTTTTCCTGATACACCATGGCCTTCAAGTGCCCCCAAAGATAGAAATCAAGGGGGTGAGATCTGGGGATCTGGGAGGCCACTCCACAGGACCACGCCGACCAATCCAAGCATCCGGAAACTGCTGATCCAAATACCGACGCACGTGAAGACCATAATGAGGTGGAGCTCCATCTTGCTGGAAGTAAACTGGGAAGTTACCTTCCTCGTTTAGCAGGGATGGGAAAATCTCTTCTTGCAACATGTTAAGATACCTTTCGGCATTAAGATTTCCACTGACAAAAATTGGTCCAATAATTCTGTCACCCCATATCCCGGCCCACACCATCACTTTACCGGCACCTTGCATCTTCGTCGGACTCAGCCAGTTAGGGTTAGCATTACTCCAATAACGTATGTTTTGCCGATTAACCTCTCCATTGACGTAAAAATTTGCTTCATCAGTAAACAAGATCTTACGTCAAACGCATATTCTTAGGGTATCTGAAACATAAAAACAAACGTTTAATTTTTCCTATGTATGGAAACTTACGGCCCACCCTGTATATATATATATATATATATATATATACATACCTTAACCTTACAACGTTACAAAGGTTTCGCGCGATGATTTCTCATTTCGCGAAGGTCAAGCTTGTCGCCCCTCCTCTCGAGTTGGGGATTGTTCTGAGCCATGCATCTAGTCTTCTTTTGAAGATGTCCACTGCAACCCCCTTCGTGTTCCTTAGGTCTTTGGGCAGCTGATTAAACAGTTTTCGTCCTCTCACTACAAAACTATTTTCTTTCAGGGTTAAGGATGTTCCCTGTCTCGCCTTCAATTTGGGAATACGACACAGTCTACCGTTTCTACTTTCCACCGTTGTTTGGGGAGTTATAGGGTTCAGAGTAAGATTAGGGACTAGTTTCTCCATTATTTTCCGAGTGTAAATAATAGTGTATCTCTCTCTTCTCCTTCCCAGTGAATATAGGTCTAGTTCACGTAACCTTTCCTAGTAATTTAGTTCTTTGCACCCATTGATCTTTGCTGTGAAGCTTCTCTGGATCCCTTCCAGCTGTCTAATGTCTTCTTTTTTATATGGGGATGTTAGGACTGAGCAGTATTCCAATTTGGGTATGATCAGGGTTTTCAGTAGAGGAATCATTACATTCCTATCCCTTCGTTTAAAGGTTCTCAATATCTGTCCCGTTATTCTCTTTGCTCTATTTACTGCTATCTTATTTTGTGTTTCAAATTTCGCATCATCTGTCATTACAACCCCCAAATCTTTTGCTTTGGAATTTCTCTGAATTTCCTGTCCATTTGGGGTATAACATTCCATGGATTTTAGGTCTTCTCTTTTTCCGTACCGTAATAGCTGAAATTTCTCGGTGTTAAACTTCATATTGTTGTCTTCCGTCCACTTGTAGATTCTGTTTATGTCGGTTTGTAGAGATCCTATGTCTTCTGGGTTTCTTATTTTTCTACTGATCTTTGTGTCATCCGCAAAAGATGTTTCTGTGCTGTCTTTGGTAACGTCCTCATCTATGTCAGTTAGCATGATTATGAAGAGTAGTGGAGCTAATACTGTTCCTTGTGGTACTGAGCTGAGGACCTCTGGTTCTGATGAAGATACTCGTTGTACTGTAACGACTTGCCGCCGCTCAGTAAGGAAATTATATATCCATTTCCCTACTTTTCCTGTTATTCCCATATATTTCAGTTTATGTATTATGATTCCGTGGTCACACTTGTCGAACGCTTTAGCAAAGTCTGTGTATAGTACATCATAGTTTTCATTACTTTCAAGTGAATCAATAATGTTGTTGTAGTGTTCCATTAGTTGTGATAGGCATGATCTGCCAGACCGAAACCCGTGGTGGTTATCATTGAATTTTTTCTGAGTTTCCAAAAAGTCATAGATTTTCTGTCTAACTATTCTTTCAAAGATTTTAGTGAGATGTGATGTAAGCGATACTGGCCTATAGTTTTTGGCCTCGGATCGATCTCCTCCTTTATATATTGGGACTATGTTCGCGCTCTTCAGGATGCCCGGTATTTCTGCCGTGTCTAGTGATCGTCTCCATATCCAGTATAGGGGCTCAGCGATTGCATTCTTGCAGTTTTTGTTCAGTGTGGCATTCCATTTATCCGGTCCTGCCGCTGAGTGTGTTTTTAGTTTCCCTATGGCTTGTTTAATATCATCCGTCGTAAAATCGAAATTCGTTATACTTTCCCCTTTTAGTTCTTCTTCAAAAAACGCGTTTCTGTCGCGTATCAGTTTGTCATTTTTTGGGATACTGAAAGATGATTCGTACTGAGTTCTTAATATTTCAGATACTTCTGTTAGATCATCAGATAAAGCACTGTTCTCATTTTTTAAGGGTCCGATAGTCGCATGGTTTTTCGACTTTCGTTTTGCAAAATTATAGAAGTACTTTGAGTTAGCCTTTATCGCTTCTGTAGCGTCGTCTTCTTCTTTTTCTGTATGCTTCTCGATTAGTTCCTGTATGACGACATCGATACTTTGCAGGTTATCATTTAATATTTTCCTGATGTTATCTTTACAATTACTTAATTTTGCAGTCACTCTTTTTCTCTTTCGAAACAATGCCCTCTTTTGTCTTTCGAACCTGCTTCTCTTTCCTCTTTGTTGTATCTTTGGGACATGTTTTTCCACAATTTCTAACGTCTTCTCCGTTGTCTTGGCCTCGAAAATGGTTTTCCAATCTATTACTTCCATGCTGGTGTCACATCTTCCCAGTTTATAGCTTTGGAGTAAAAATTAAAAATTTTGAATTTGCTTCTTTCTGTTGCGCGTGTTCTTTCCTTTCCCGTTGCCTTTATATTATTTGTTATTTCAATGATGTGGTCCGATATCATAGTTGGGGATATTTCTACATTATCACTTAGATTACTGTTGTTTGTGAATACCAAATCTAGGCAATTGTGTTTTCTTGTGTTTTCTGTTATTTCTTGAGGCGCGTCTTGACTTGAGCATTTTAGTCCGAACGAACGGAACGAGCAAACAGCGCACGAATGAACTGAACGAGCTGTTCGAGCGCAAGCTCGCTGTATTCTGCGTGTTCGCTGGTGCTCGCCTTATTCCCACCGTTTTGCTCAGTGTAAATATGGACTTGACAGTGGCAGCAGGTGCTTTCTTCATTATGTATTCCTTAGCCAAAAAGAAGAGGAAATCGAAGAGAATGTAAGGTTAAACATCTCTCTTTGTCCCACTCCATGATAAAAATAAAACACACCGAATAGATGGAACAGCACGAACACCCGTCCTGACTGCGCACCAACGAGCAACTGAATCCTTTTGAGAACGCACTATTTACCGACAAGCGACGGAAAACCTTTGGCGCGCTCGGCTCGGCTCGGAAACACGTACTTACTAGCCGAATTCTGCTCTGCGCTGTCTGCTCTTTCGGTTTGTTCGGACTAAAATGCTCAAGTCAAGACGCGCCTTTGCGTTAACATATATTCATCAGCTAGAGCTAGTAGCATTTTTACCTGCTCCTGGTCTCGTGTGCCCCCCTTGTCCTGGTGTATACATATATTTCTTCCTTTGTATTTCTTTTTTGTCAATACAGGACTCACAATTTTCACAGTTCGCCTGGCAGTCCTTTAGATGAGTTTCCGTGAGGCATGCAAAGTCTGCTCCGGCTTCTTGCATGAGTCCTTTCAGGTATACAACTTTGTTCGTGGAATGGTTTGATTTAAGGCCCTGTATGTTGGCTAGGATTATTTTTATTTTTTCTCTTTCTTTTTCGCATACAGGTGGTTCCGATTTGTTTTCCAATGGGGGTGCCGGTTTCGTTGCCTTGTGGTCCCCCGAGAATTTACCTCTTTTTATCTTTGTCGGTACCTGTTGTCCCGATAACGCATGAAGTGTCTTTGTTCGTACCTTCTGTCCGGCTCTCTGATTCCTATATTTATATTTGTCAGCTGGTTTTGTAATTGCTGGATAGTATTTAGCAGCTGAAATGTGTTGGCTGCGTCTAAAAAATTGGCACTCTTCTTTGATGTTCGTTTTTTTCTGTTCACTCGTTGCGTTCCTTTGAGGGTGGTGGTATCGGCATTTTTTTTCGTATTTGCAACTCCCATATCTTTCATAAGTGTTGCAGACCGTAAGATGGTGGAACATGCATTTCTTATGAAATTTGCAGTATCCACTTGTGTAATGCGTTTTGCATAATGTGGGATGTGCATATATACATTCTTCTTCTTCCGCAGCTTATTATCCCATCTTTACATGGGGTCGCTGTTTTTGGTTCGTCTTCTCCACTCCTCTGTCGTATACCACGTCCTCCTCCAAGTCCTTCTCCCTGATGTCCGCCACCACACAGTCCCTCCATCTCGTCTTCGGTCTTCCTCTTCTTCTCCGTCCCGGCAACTCCATCTCCAGCACTCTGCGCCCCACATACTCCTCCTCTCTTCTCCTGACGTGTCCATACCACCTCAGCCTGGCCTCCTGCACCTTCTTAGATGCTTCCGCCACCTTCACTGTTCCTCTTATATGCTCATTTCTGACCCTATCCCTCTTCGTCACTCCACACATCCATCTCAACATCTTCACTTCAGCCACATCGATTTTTCTTTCATTGCTCTTCTTCATTGGCACAGTCTCCATTCCATACAACATTGCCGGCCTCACCACTGTTTTGAATACCTTTCCCTTCAGTTTCACCGGGACCCTCTTATCACAGAGCACCCCTGATACGTCTCTCCAGTTCTTCCACCCCGACTGTATTCTACAGTTTATCTCTCTCTCTGCTCCCCCCTCTGCATCCACTGTTGACCCCAAGTATTTAAAATACTCCACCGTCTTAACACGCTCTCCACTCAATGTCAATTCCCCTCCTCGGTCCTGCTGCACATCACATCTCATATATTCGGTCTTCTTTCGGCTAATTCTCATCCCCCTACTTTCCAACGCCTTTCTCCAATTTTCCAACTGCTGCTCCACCTCCTCTTTCGTCCCCCCACTCAACACAACATCGTCTGCATACATCATGCACCACGGCGCCTCCCCTCTAATCCTGTCCGTCAACACATCGAATACCACATTGAAAAGGAAGGGGCTCAAAGCTGATCCTTGGTGCAGACCAACTTCCACCCCAAAGCTCTCTGACACACCCACGCTACTCCTCACCTTAGTTGTTACTCCCCTGTACATCCCCTTGATCAGTTTAACACACTTCTCCGGTACCATCTTTTCCCTTAAGCATCTCCAAACTTCCTGCCGTGGTATCCTATCATATGCCTTCTCCAAGTCAATAAAAACCATGTGCAACGCCTTCTGCCCCTCTCTGAAATATATATATATATATACATTGCCCATCCCGATATCTGCAGTTCCCTTTCGCGTAGTATTTACATACGATATTTTCTACGCTTCTGCTTCTTTTCTTATTATTTTCAAAGTTCTTAATTTTGGCATAATCATTATTTTCTTTGGCTGTTTATTTTCTACGTTTTTAGTTATCTTTTTATCATTTCGCTCGTTGGACCGTTTAACTACTTCCCAACTTTTACTTATTTCTTTTCTTTCATCTATGTCTTCCTTCCGTATTATATTGTTTATATCGTTATTCGTTATTAAATTGTTGTTCGTTATTATGCTGTTATTCGTATATATATATATATATATATATATATATATATATATATATATATATATATATATATATATATATATATATATATAATTATATATATATATATATGAAAATGAAAATGAAAATGAAAAGATTTATTGGCAGACTATAGTCCATATGACAAATATTATTAATACAATGACAGTTCATATAGAAAGGATAGAAATATATACAATTGATTAGAAATAATACTGTAATGTTGGAGTTAAGTGGAGCTACAGACAGACGTCTTCGTACCAGGAATTCCATAGCTTAGAGGATAAATGGCAGGACTCATGGATAGCTTGGATAATCGGGTTGGTTGATTTTTTAATTCTTTGCATTAGACTGTATTGAGCACGTATTGTTACCTCCGGGAAGCTCGGGACATTGCGGGTAGCAAACATTTGCGAAGCTGAGCATCTCGGGGGTAATTTATGTAAGAGTCTAAAAGACCTGTTGTATATCAAATTTAGGGTTCTCCCAGAACCTTTTTTATAATTCACACAGAGTTGCTGTCCGTATATATTACTTAAGAAAGTACGAAAGAGAGTGTCTTTAGCTTCACTTGTACAGAATCGAAAGTTCCTTATGGTTATATTCGCTTTAGCACACAGGCTTCGAGATTGTTTTCTTATATCGGAGTCATCACTCAAGGAACTGGTAATAGTTTGACCCAAATACTTAAACTCTTGTACTTCCTCAATTACATTACCATTCATTTTAAACCTTATATTAGCTGGCTGATTACAGCTTTCAGATGAAATTGCATAACCTTAGTTTTTGTAACATTAAAAAGAAGATCATGTTTCTGCGAATACACTTCGCAGACTTTTAGTAGCCGATCCAGACTTTTAACAGAGGGACTTATTAACACCATATCATCGGCATAAACTAAGTTATTTATCCTTGTGTTATCTATACAACATCCCACTGTTGTCTCATTAAGTAAAGCAATTAATCCGTCAATACACATATTAAACAGCATAGGGGAGAGCAAGGAGCCTTGTCTCACCCAGCAAGAATAGCCAAAACACTCGGATAGTACAGTACATTGCCCCACCTAACGGTGAAAGATTGGTGGGAATACCAAAATTTCAATACGTTTAATATGTACATGGGAACCTTCCTGTCTTCTAGTTTTTCAAATAAAATATTGTGGTTCACCCTATCATATGCCTTACTTATATCTAGGAAACAGCTATAAATAGTTGGATTGCTGTCAATGTATTTAGATATTGTTTCTTCAAGTACATAGATACACAGGTCAGTTGAGTGGGACTTTTTCAAACCAAACTGATTAGATGTCCATAGGAAATCATTTAATCGGAGTAACAAGAGTTTTCCTAATAGTTTCGAGAAGCAGGAAGCGACAGCAATAGGCCTGTAATTATTGCTGGACAGAATGTCTCCGAACTTATTTTTGACCAGGGGCAAGATATATACCCTCATGAACTCTGCAGAGATATAGCTATGAGCAAGCATGGCTGATAGGAACAATGATATATGCAGACATACTACGTCACTGGCATATTTTAAGTGCTCATTCGATAAGTCATCTACCCCTGACGCAGAACCAGTCTTTAACTCTTTAATTAACCTCTTTACTTCAGAAACTGATATCAAAGTATTTTCCCTTGTCCCTCCCACAGTCGTTTGGCTGCAATCTATATTAAGATTATCCCTACTCACACTGTTAAGAATGTTAGCGTAGTGGTTTTTCCACAGCTTTGCAATTTCATCTCCCCCCGACACCCAATTTATTTTTGGAGGGAGGGCATTTTTGATACCCGTTTGATTCTTAACAAATTTCCAAAATTTGTTATTATCGTTATTTATGCGAGCTTCACAGGCTTTTGATGCTCGAATTCCTGTTTATATATGTATAAGATTTATATATATATATATATATATATATATATATATATATATATATATATATATACTGTATGTGTATATATATATATATATATATATATATATTGAGAGAGAGAGAGAGAGAGAGAGATTTATGTGTATGTATATATATATATGTTAACCCCTCCGTCTATGGCCTTGGTCGGTTCGAAGTTTCGAAGTTGACGGGGGCTCTGGTTAGGTGGCAGCAACGGGTTTGTTACTCTGGAGTAGCTGATACCGTATAGGGCAGGGGTGGGCAACCTTTTTAAGTGAGCGTGCCAAAATCGTCAAATCTTTGATGCAAAATTTTCTCACGTGCCAACCGAAATTTTGGGGAACATATTATTATTTGGTGCCTTTTAAGTATTGGGAGAACCTTTTCAAATAATAAAAAATTACACTGGAGCAGTAAAATCAAAGAATATTGTAAGAGTGATTATTGTAAGTCATGTAAGATTGAATAAATGTAAAATTTAGTGACGGAATTTTTACTTGAAGGTCGTTCTACCCTGTTGATAGCGTGGATATTTTTTATTAGCCTTTAAGTGTAATTATAGCTGCCATATACAGCCACACAATTTAAAAACGCAATTTTTAACATCAGCAAAAGAGTAAACAATAATTCTGATTTTTTTTTGTTTTTATATATCAGATCAATCAGCCATAAGTTTTTTCAAGTTTTCCCAATACATTACAGTGCCCAATCTCATAATCGTTTTACTTGACTAAAGCACAATGAAAGAAAATAAAATTAAATATATTCTTTTATTGATTCTTAATCCCTTATGAATAATACATAAAAATTACTGAGAAAATAAAATGTTATTTTACCTACATAATATATTAAACAAAAGTTAATCTTTACCATTTTTCAGCAGAAAACATTAAGTTAAAATATATAACTCAGCGAAGAATTTGGATATTTATTTATTTAATTTTTTTTAAGGTGAGCCCGGGGAATCGCGTGCCTGAAAAAAGTCGTTGGCGTGCCACGTTTGGCACGCGTGCCAAGGGTTCCCCACCCCTGGTATAGGGAATCGCACTAGTTTTCTTCTGTACTACTCTCCGATTTCTTCTTATAACGTATCGGGAAATTATTTTTCTCTATTTACGACTAAGTTCTCTGAAGGTGCCCCGATTCTTCTTATAACGTATCGGCAAATTATTTCTCTCTATTTAAGACTAAATTCTTCGAAGAGAGCAAGGCTCGAAGGAGAAGACAAAGATATTTCTTATTATATTTTACTGCTAAAATGTTACAGGTCACGCTCAGCCTCTAAGTTAGATCAGTCTAGTCAGAATAAACATTGGAGAAATTTGATGGGTTTTTATATCCAATTTTTTCCTTACCTCATTATTATTTAATGCTGATCTGTTTTATTCTCAATAGGCTGATTTACTTTTCAAAACATTTAAAGACAAACAAATATTTTTGCTGCATCAATGCCTAGATTGTTAAGCAAGAGGAAGCCATATTTTTTCATTTTTTAAACCGCATATTGACAGATCTGATGTTATCATGATCTGCCGAGTTAACTAAAAATTGAAATTGAAATATGCCTTCCTATCACGAATTACAAACAAACATGCACATGGGCCAAAATGAAAGGCTTAAGATTAAAAATTAAACGTTAAGCAGGACATGACTTCATCTTATACAACGAAGAGAGAATGTATACAAAAAAAATGAACAAGATTACATTAAACTAAGCCTACGAAAATGATTAAGTTGTTTAAACAGAAATAGTTACCAATTATAAAATATAAAGCAAATCAAAAATGTATCCAAACTTGTGTCAGCGTTGTACGATTTTGGGTTTTATAGAAACTGATTACGTAGTTTACAAAGAAATAATTCACCAATTATACAATAGAAAGCAAATCAAAGTTTTATCCAAACTCATATCAGCGTGACACGATTTTGGGCTTGTTATGTAAAAATGAACATATGAATAAGAATATAAGGCTTATATAAATATTACGAACTATCATCAGAATTATATGAATGAAGGGATTATTCATTGTTCATTTTTACAGGGCTCTACCCTCTAGAATGATATTAATAAAATAATATAACATCCTAACTAATTCCAACTAGATGATGATAAATGGTTTTTTATAATATAGATTTATATACCCAACTTAAGTCGGGGTGGTTAAGTTGCAGTACACAGTAATTAGAAAATCAAATCCTTTACACGACACTTGCTCAGAGAGTTGACTTGAGCCGAACCAGCTCCTCAAAGGGCGAGGCACGCACTCGCAAGAGGGGTGAGGCTTCGACTGCCCTCTCAAAGTGTTTGCACTTTGCCCTGGAGACACTCCCATGGTGCCACGTTTACAAAAGTTTCTTGAGGTTGCAAAGGTTGTCTAACAATGATATTAGCAAAAGAATTTATATACTTTTGGTTCTACACTTAACTCCTTTATGTGATTTATATTATCCGAAAAGAACATTTAGAATTTAGGAATCTCTCTTTAAGATTATAGATTTGGCACAGTGGAGTCGTTAGGGTCAAGAAAGAGGCAGATGATCCACCGGGGTATCGAGGCGAGTTATAAAATATTAAAAATTCAAAGATTACTACTTTAATTTATGCAAACAGAATTGAAGGATTCATATGTTAATTTAGACAAACAATAATATTGTTAAATTTAAAAAAAAATTATTTTTCCTGTGGAAAACCTTCTCCACATGGTTCCCTTCCCAGAGTTGGAACTAGGGGGTTAGTTTGAATACCCTCTCAAACAACAGTAGTTGGATGTAGTGTTATATGGAGACAAAGAATAGTTAAAGAAGTAGTTGGATGTAATGTTCCATAAGGAAAAAAGAAATAGTTAACTAAAATACATCTACTTCGTACTTAATCCACCATATTTATCAGTTAAATTTTACACTAAAATCGATACTTATGCACTACTGAACACTTACAGTTAACGGTCATTTGTGTGTCCTTGAGCACTTGGAGTCTGATTTGTGTAGGTCCACTTTTTACACTGGTCTAAGTTCACCGTGTGCATACACTTTTAAATCAAACACGATTTTTATCAACTTTATGAGAACAAATTTTGAGAGTTGAATTTCAATGAACTATTGGAAAAGTACTTAAGTGAAATTGATACGATTTCTGCAAGGTTTTGAACCGATATGGGTCATCTGAGAACTTTTTTAGAACTTTGGATTTGACTAAACTCTAATGCAAAGCTTTCCAAACTGGTGTGTCGCGACACATTAGTGTTTTTTGTATTTTGAAAATTTTGATTTTTCTATCAACAAAATCGGCTACAAGATAAACCACCTACTGAAAAATTATCTGATATTTGATATTTGATAACAAAAATTAATTAATGTGTCGTGAAAATTGTTATGCTTAAATATTTTGTTGCCAACGTTAAAAGTTTGGAAAGCTCTGCTCTAATGCGTGGAAGGTATAAAATTTCAGGGTATTGTGCAGTGAAAGGTTTACGTGTGGACATTGCTCAAGTTTTTTAGATGTACGCGTTGGCGGCTAATTGCCTCCGCCATCAATCATTCCACGTCTCGAGCGTATTTCAATAAATTAGTACGTAGGGCATGAATGCATGGGTATCGCCTAAACGGGTATATGGAGTACGTGTGGTGGTAGCTCCTGAACCGGAAATACGGTTAAAGAAACAATTTTAAATGGGATAAACCGACGTTATGATTACTGTTCTTCGTTTCGTGTATTCGGTCCTTTTGGAGCCACGCGACTGACCTTAGTAATAGAAGTTCCACTTCTGAAATTAAAGTGGCAGACGGCTCCAGAAAATTGTGACCAATCGAATATTAGGAACAGGCAGGAGTCTGAACGAGTGGGGCCAATCTTGGAGATAGCCTTGAAGGGCGGTGGCCTATCGGGCTGCGAGATAATAGGTATAGAGAAGGGTAAGAAAGGGCTTGAAACACAGATTAAGATGACAAGAATGAAGAAAGCCGATGAATTCTGAACCTAAGTATTCCCAGAAGCTGTTCTATGGTGGTGGAAAGGAACATTTGGAGGAGGAGAAGGAAGGTTATAGTCAATGCCGAGGTTCTTGACCCGTGGTTTGACCTGAGGAAGGGCCAACAAGGAGACAGGAGAAAAATTAGTATTCTGTTTCATCGGACGGGAAACAGCCTCGAGGAAAATAAGTCTTCTGTTTAGTAAGAGAACGAGAAGACTTTCGGCAGGTGTCTGAAATGGTACTGCTAAATTTCGATTTCCGAACCTTCGGATTAGAAAGTATAGAATCGAATGAACGTTGTCCTGTAGAGCAATGCAAAGATGCATCACTCCCTTTGGTGGGAAGAGAAGACGAATTCGCCAAAGACGCGTTGTTGGCGCGTGGCAAGATTTGATCCTCATTAAGACAATGAGACTCGAGGTCATAAGCCGAGCTTGCATCATGTCCGAAGGACATAGGCAAGTTCTCCTTGCCCTCACGTAAATTAACGGAAAAAGGGGATCCCTCTGAAAATTCCCCTCATCGAGAACTTCCCTCGTGATGTTTGGAACAGTTTCTTCATAGAGCGCTTCCGTCGTGGGGTTTCAGACAGCATGTTCATAGGGCACTTCTCTTGTCGTACTGAGGACACCCAGTGTATCGTGCATGCTACACAAACTAACTGGATGGACAAGTGTATTCCGCGCTTGCCTTTCCGTACGAACAACTTCCGAAGGCGAAGTAGGTTCGGGTTCGCTCCCGGCACCTGTAGGCTTAGTCTCGGAATTGGGTGGAAAATCCTCTACCTTTGAAAACAGAATCACGTCATCTTCCTTAAATCGGGATTCAAGCGAAATGACCAAACCGGAACTCAAAGGAGATGCGTCTTCAGATTTATTTGGAATAACCGAAACTCTGGGAACGTCAAGTTCCTGCCAAACTGTAACCGAAGGGAGTGACTCGCTCTCGATGGAGTCACAGGGGTCTACTGTGAAGACAGTCGAGTCTTCGTGCTCAAAATTACCAAAGGTATGTTAGCTTTCTAGCTCCTCGTTCGCCGAAACTTGAACGGAACAACTGACGATTGATGAAAGATCTTCCCCATCTAATAGCAGTTCCTCTTTATTTTGAATTGGTTCCAGGAAGTCATTCGGGCTCTCTGAAACAATTCTTTCACCCTGAATCGAAAAGAGCGAAGAGTAGGGGTGACACACATACTCGAAAGGTGGGTTCTCTCCTCGAATTAGGCCTGCCACATAGAAATCGTGCGTAATAAAGAAATTCATCCCCAGGATTAAATCTCCGTCCCAGCCTCCTTCAGATATGACCACAAATGAGGTCAGATAAGGGACTGAATCATACTCAATAGGAAAAATAATTTCTCCGGTACTGAATTCTTCCCAACCATCATCAATGCAGGTCAAGCGAGAACTCAAATCGAAATTTCCCGCAGCCGTCTTAAGTAACTTCTTGTATACGTCTTGTTTAATGTAATTCGCCTGACAGCAGTCCTCATCAAGAGCCAAAACCGCTTCGTTGTTGACAGAAGTTTTCATGAAAATTTGTGAGCTCCCGTCGAAAAGCACCATTTCGTGAGCCCAAGAAGGCGTTTCCGAATCATACGAACATACTTCATCGTCTGCGTCATCGATGGTTTCGCGCGGGGTCCAGAAAGCTTCCGACCATCTCGTCTTCCTTAAAGCAGTCGCATTTATTTCGTAGCTGTAGCCTACCGGTTGGAAAACTTGAGTAGCATAGTTCCGAAAAGCGTTCCACGTAGTAAAACTTTCCAACAAGAATGGGTGCAAGACGTTCCTTGCGCAACCCTCTTCATCGTCTAAGAAGTGTGTAACCATCCAAATCTTCGCGATATCATCGCGAACGTTATAATGAACATAATATCCCTCTAATGCGTCAAACCATTCGTCCACGTACGGGTGTACTACTTCACCGTATTCTCTCCCCTTAAAAATTGGAACCTTAGGGATATTACTCGTCAAATAATTATATCTATCCATTTTCTTCGAAAAAAACGACAAAGGACAGAAAAATCAAGAAAACTTATCCCTAATACCGTAAATACAACAGAAGTGAACGAAAAAAACTTAAGCGTGACATTACCTATTTCGGTTTAAATAAACACTTAATAAAGTCATCCCAAACGAAGCTGCAAAACTTGCCTGTCGATTTCGACATATTACTCGAATTGTACGGACTCATTTTAATTTAAACCGAAAAGCACAAAAAAAAAAAAAAACTATTTAACTATTTGCGTACCAACACAGTAACTGCAAACAAACAAAAAAAAAGAAAAGACGAAACCTTGCGCATTTGCTTACCGACGCGAAAGAGCGAGAGTAAAAGGAAAAAAATCCTTTTCATGAGTCAACAAACAAACGCACGCACAAACTATATATATATATATTAGTGTGGACCAAAAAAATGAAGGTTTAAAAATCTTTGTTCCACATGAGTAATGTTATTCCTTTTGCTTACTTTAATCAAATTACAAAATTTGAAACCTCTACGTCAAGTTTTAGGGGTCCCGAGAAAATTGCACTTTTCCTTTTAATGCTGAAAAAATTAGTTTTTCCTCATTTTCATAAGTTCTGCTTTATTTTTTGTTGGAAAATCTTTACGATTCTTGAAAACTGTTTTGAGCAGGTATTGTTTGTCCTCTTCTTTAGTTGTCACTGATTGATTAAATTTTTCAATCAATGCAACACCCCACGAACTCTAGCACAGCCTCTTTGTTACTCAGGATCTATTCCCCATGTTGATGCAGAATTTTCAGTGAAGAGAGAATTGAGATGTAGAGCATCAAAAAGAGATTTAGTCCTTGAAGTAACAAAATCAGAAATCCTTTTTTCTTTAAAAGAAGCTAGGGTTACCTTTGCTTCTAAACGTTTCAGTCCCTTATTTCTTGGAGGCATTTTGATATTATTTCGCATTTGCTCCTTTTCTTCAAGGGATATGCTTTTGTCAAAGAAGCTTAATCCAACAAGTGTTTCTGAGAGGTACCACAGATGTCGTTTAATGGCATTTTGGGCTTGCTTGATAACACTTGATATCAAAGAATTTTCCTCCATTATTGCAAGATCTTGCAAAAATTTAAGATCAACATTTGGGGCTTCCTCTGGTTGAGAAGCTTTTGCCCAAGATTTTGCGTATACCAATGCAAAAATAAACAAATTTCTGTTATTGCATCAAGTTCTTTTTTAGTCATCTTAAATTGATTTGGAGAAGAAAAAGCTTAAATGCATAAATTCCTTTTGCCATCCATCTTGCATGATGGTACGCTCCAGGTCTCTTCAAAGGAGTATTAGAAATGCTTTCTTCTCCAAAAAACAAGAGAACAAGTTGAAAAAATTCTTTATAATCATCTCTTGGCTGTTTAGAGTTGAGTGCCTCCTTCATGATTAAGACTGTTTGATTTTTTAAATCTTGAACTCTTTCAATTATTCTGCAGCTTTGGGAATCAACAGCAGTTGTGATTTGAGAATGATCCATAAAATCCCATTGAGTTTTGAATCTTTTGAAGATTGAAATATCAGGTTCAGAGGAATGGCCCATAGAAGTCCGGAAGACTTGAGATAGGACAATCTCATAAATATGGTGTCTGCAGGCTAAATATAAAAGCTCTTTTCCAAGTTCTTGTTCAATTTTAGTGCAAGCTCCAGCATGGATTCCGGTATTGGATGCTGTTGTGTCAAATGACAGCCCAATAATTCTCAGGGTCATATCATGTTCTTGCAGGAGAGAAATGCAAACACGAGCCATCTCCGTACCCGTGCCAGCAGTGACTTTAGGAATTCCCAGCAATTTCTCTTCACCATTCCCACTGACTAACACTGCAATCCTTTCCGTTCTTCCTTCGCCTGCAAGAAAAAGTTAAAATATATAATTTATATATAATTTATATATAATTTATATATATATTTATTTTTAATATTTTATTTTATATATATTATATTATATATTTAATATTTTATTTTATATTTAATATATTTATATATTATATATTATAATTTATATATATATAATATATAATTTTAAATTAAACTTGAGTTATTTTAAATTAAACTTGATTTATTTAAATTAAACTTGACTTATTTTAAATTAAACTTGATTTATTTTAATTTGAACTTGAGTTATTTTAATTTGAAGGTAAAATGGTGTAGATTGTGAAAACTAGCTTCAGACAGTGAAATGTAACCTAATTAAATAGAAATTTAGCTATCAAAATGTTTAATTAAAACCAACCAGATAATAACACATTGCCTACGTGTGAAAACCAGACCCACAACTAAGTTTTTCACCTGAGAGATAAAATATAAATATGCTAAATTAATCAGACAAAAAAACTAACCTGATATCTCTGGGAGCATTTTTCCATCCCAATGAAGAACTAAAGGCTCTCCAGGACAAAATGCTTGCTCTTGATATTCTGTTGCTATTTCTTTGCGTAACTTTTGACGAGTTCGAAGCATAGTAGATTTTGACACTGTAATGTTTTCCAAATTATGGCCCAAAGACTGAGCAACAACAGCATAAGACATAGCTGCATCTCGATTGGAAATATTCATTCTATCATAGGCTGCTACAACATTTTTGTCAATAGGCTTTGACTTTTTAGGAGCCAACATTTTCTTTTTAAATTGCTCTTCAGAGGGACCTTGAAAATTCATTTCAAGGTTGTCGTCATTAGTTGATGGTGATGATGATGATGACGATGTGAAATCATCTCTATTGGCAGGCAAGAATGATCTTTTAGATCGCTTCTGCTCTTTGAGGGCTCTTTCACACTCTAATTCTTCACGATGAAGCCTTCTTTTCTCTCTTTTTGCAAGAATTTGGTCTACTGTACCCATGCTACTTTGTGTAGGATCTTCTTGCTGGCTTAAGTAGAAAAGCTTGTCTTCTTCATTTGACATCATCAAAAGGGCATTAGAGTGACCAATATCAAGAATTTCAGCCTTAATTTCATCTTTAAACATAGCTTCTTCAATACGGCATTTTTCCTCGGGCCTTTTTCTGTTTTTCATCAATTTATCATAACAGCTTATTAAAGAGTCAATCTTTCGGATGGCACTGTCTCTACGCATTGTGGGAATCCTGGCTTTCTCCCAGTAGGTCATCACTTCATCTAAGCAAAGATTAATGGATCTTCTTCGTCCCAATTTTTCCTCTTTTTGATGGAAGAAATATTTTTGCAAAACTTGCAGTTTTGTAGGTAAGCGGCAACAAAGTATATCTTTATATAAATGGCCAATGAGCCAAACTTTAGTTTTAGAACGAGTAGCCATTTTTAGTTTAAAAAATTAAATTTCTGAAATAGTAAAATAAACCAGTTAAATTAGGAGATAAAAAGGATAACTAAAAGGTTCAAGCCAATTAGGCAAAGCCTTTAATTTAGAGTTGACCAATTAAGGATAATATATTTTATCCAAAATTTTTGTTTTCCTTATTAATAATTTTCTCTGAAATAATAATCTAATATTGTTTTTGTACTCTATTAACACCAAAAATTTCTTAAATAAGAATTTTTTTCATAAGTTGCAACTCAAGAGTTGAGTTGATCATTGACGTTCTAAGCGCGCCTATTCATTGGAAAATTTTTATAAGTCATTAAATCTCGGGACCCCTAAATATTCTCATATTTGACCAAAATTTGCTGACATGTCTATCTGGTCCAAATGAACAAGGGCATTAATGTGGAACAAGGATTTCTTCAACTTTATAATTTACCCCCATTTTGGTCCACACTATATATATATATATATATATATATATATACACGACAAGTTAAGTACAATTAATTTAGGAGTCTATTATAAAAATTAAAATCAATCCAAAATTCCGTTTTCTGTTGTAACAATGCGAGACAATTCAAATAATAAAAAAAAATTCATACCCATTTTAAAAAATAAAATAAATTGACCATATACTTTGCAGAAACCGTTTTTTTATTACAAAAATAAAATATATATTTCACATATACTTATATACGCATATACTGCATGCAAAAAGAGACAAATCTGTCAATTTCCTCCTTCTTACAACAAAAAAAGAAGGTTGAATTAAATTGACTGCGCTTGAAACTGACTGCACTTGAAACTGACAAACTTGAAATTGACTGACTTCAAACTGACTGACTTCAAACTGACTGACTTGAACTGCTATCAAGTGGAGTGGGCTTCCTATTTCTTTCGGAAATCCGAACTAACTGATTCGCTTAGCATTAAGCTATCTATTATTCTCTGGGGCGGTTGTCACTCTAGATGCAACCGACTGACTTGAACTACTATCAAGTATCTCTATAAACTATAAACTATCTCTTCCTCTATCCAAAAAATACGCAAATAATGCGCAATTTGTGCATTATAATAATGCACAATAATTGCAAATCAATTCAATAATTTGAAAAAATTTTAAAGAAAAATAAAAAATGTAAACATTTCACTCGAATGTACGCGAAGGTACGGTAATATTATGTTTGGTATATAAAATAACATTTTTCTATACTAACTATAATAGGAAAATAACTCGGTTTCAATAAAAATAAATGTATCACTGGTGTAGTGAATGTTCACTGTGTTTCTTGTTAATTCTGGCTTGATACTCATTATTAACTGTTAATAATACTGACTTCGCAAATGTTTAGAGATTAATTTAAAAAAAAAAAATCTGTACTTAACAAGATTCCTACGGCGAAATCCTCGAAGACGTGTCCTGAAGTCGTGTCTTGCTGGCTGCTTGTTCCTGGATGAAGAATGGGCGTCGCCAGTTCTTTTATTTCCAGGGTCTGGAAGACTGAAAGAATCCTGGCAAGGTCGCCAGTTGTTAACCCCTCCGTTTATGGACTTGGTCGGTTCGAATTGACGGGGGTTCTGGTTAGGTGGCAGCAACGGATTTCTTACTCTGGAGTAGCTGATACCGTATAGAGAACCGCAGTAGTTTTCTTCTATACTACTCTCCGATTTCTTCTTATAACGTATCGGGAAATTATTTTTCTCTATTTACGACTAAGTTCTCTGAAGATTCCCCGATTCTTCTTATAACGTATCGGCAAATTATTTCTCTCTATTTAAGACTAAATACTTTGAAGAGAGCAAGGCTCGAAGGAGAGGGCAAAGATATTTCTTACTATATTTTACTGCTAAAATGTTACAGGTCACGCTCAGCCTCTAAGTTAGATCAGTCTAGTCAGAATAAACATTGGAGAAATTTTATGGGTTTTTATATCCAATTTTTTCCTTACCTCATTATTATTTAATGTTGATCTGTTTTATTCTCAATAGGCGGATTTACTTTGCAGAACATTTAAAGACAAACAAATATTTTTGCTGTATCAATGCCTAGATTGCGAAGCAAGAGGAAGCCATATTTTTTTATTTTTTAAACCGCATATTGACAGATCTGATTTTATCATGATCTGCCGAGTTAACTAAAAATGGAAAATGAAATATGTCTTCCAATCACGAACTACAAACAAACATGCACATGGGCCAAAATGAAAGGTTTAAGATTAAAAATTAAACGTTAAGCAGAACATGGCTTCATCTTTTACAACGAAGAGAGAATGTATACAAAAAATGAACAAGATTACATTACTAAACTAAGTCTACGAAAATGGTTAAGTTGTTTAAACAGAAATAGTTAACCAATTATAAAATATAAAGCAAATCAAAAATGTATCCAAACTTGAGTCAGCGTTATAGGATTTTGGGTTTTATGGAAACTGATTACGTAGTTTACAAAGAAATAATTCACAAATTATAAAATAGAAAGCAAATCAAAGTTTTATCCAAACTCGTGTCAGCGTGATACGATTTTGGGCTTGATGTGTAAAAATGAATATATGAATAAGAATATAAGGCTTATATAAATATTACGAAGTATCATCAGAATTATATGAATGAAGGGATTATTCAGTGTTCATTTTTACACACACACACACACATATATATATATTATATATATATATATATATATATATATATATATATATATATATATACAGGGTGTTTGAAAACGTTCTGTACAAATTGTAATGGGGGATAGGCAACACCAAGACAAACCCTTTTCGTCTATAAGTGTATGTCCGCTGACGTCACCATTCGGCGCGAGAGGGCGCCGCTGCAATTGGCTAAAAGGTGAAGTGGGCTAGACTCGCGCTTGCCGCGGGCATTCTTAAATCGGACGTAGTACGCGTAACATGGAGCGCTTCACGACTGCTGAGATGGCTGACATGCATATGGTGTACGGGGCTGCCAATGGAAACGGAAGAGCTGCTGTGAGGTTGTACCGACAGCGCTTCCCAAACAGACGTGTGCCAAACCACCAAACTTTTGCGCATTTGCATCGGCGACTGCGAGAAACTGGAACATTCCATGCAAACATGCATGACACTGGTCGGGAGAGAAACGTGCGCACTCCTGACATGGAAGAAGAAACCCTACGGCGATTTGAGGACAATCCAAGCGCAAGCACGCGAGGTGTTGCACGTATCCTCGGTGTGAACCACGACCTGGTCTGGAGAGTGTTGCACGAGCAGCAGTTACATCCGTTTCATCGTCAGAGAGTCCAGGCATTACAACCTCGGGATTACCCTCTTCGTGTGGAATTCGCACGCTGGTTTCTGCAGCAGACAGCGGTGCAGCCTAATTTTCCGGCGTATGTGCTGTTCTCAGATGAGGCCTGTTTCACACGTGAGGGTGTGTTTAACATGCACAATTCTCACGTGTGGGCGCACGCAAATCCACATGCTACACGGGTGCATGCTCATCAAGAACGGTTCGCCGTCAATGTTTGGGCGGTATCGTCCATGGCAAGTTGATTGGGCCGTACCTGCTGCCTGCCCGACTCGACGGGCGGGTTTATCGGATATTTCTTGAAGAAACGTTGCCGGAACTGCTGGAAGATGTTCCCGTGGCTATTCGTAGACGAATGTGGTTTCAACACGACGGGGCCCCAGCACACTCCAGCAACGATGTGCGGGATTATCTGAACGTCACTTTTGGGGACCGATGGATAGGCCGGGGTGGGCCCGTATACGTGCAACACCTCGCGTGCTTGCGTTTGTATTGTCCTCAAATCGCCGTAGGATTTCTTCTTCCATGTCAGGAGTGCGCACGTTTCTCTCCCGACCAGTGTCATGCATGTCTGCATGGAATGTTCCAGTTTCTCGCAGTCGCCGATGCAAATGCGCAAACGTTTGGTGGTTTGGCACACGTCTGTTTGGGAAACGCTGTCGGTACAGCCTCACAGCAGCTCTTCCGTTTCCATTGGCAGCCCCATACACCATATGCATGTCAGCCATCTCAGCAGTCGTGAAGCGCTCCATGTTACGCGTACTACGTCCGATTTAAGAATGCCCGCGGCAAGCGCGAGTCTAGCCCACTTCACCTTTTAGCCAATTGCAGCGGCGCCCTCTCGCGCCGAATGGTGACGTCAGCGGACATACACTTATAGACGAAAAGGGTTTGTCTTGGTGTTGCCTATCCCCCATTACAATTTGTACAGAAAGTTTTCAAACACCCTGTATATAGATTTATGTGTATGTATATGTATATAATATATATAATATATATAATATATATATATATATATATATATATAACGGTTGTGCCATAAAAAGGTACATTTTAAAAAGGCTCTAAAATCAACATTTTTTATTTAATTTTAATAAAACTTCTAGACAATAAACATATTTATTTATCTATATGCAAACAAGTTTTCAGACTAAAATATCAAATAATTCAAATTCTATCAACATTTAACGAAATAGTATGATTTTTCTACTTAACATGCAAAAATTATTAAACCTTTTTAATATTTTTTTATAAAAATAACTTTTGACGTAAAATTTACTTGAAATTATTAAAAAAATTGTTCGAAATGCTTTCCTTCCATTTCAATAAATTTTTTTATTCTTGCCCGAAATTCATCTATGGCTCGATTTACTTGTTCCTGTTGAGCTCTTCCCATTTTTGAATGATGATCTCGTGTAACTGAGCGACATCTTTTATCCTAGTCCTGCAGGCTCGCTATGCTAAGTTCTCCCATATTCCGGCTAAAAATAAAAAAAGTTATTGAAATGGAAGGAAAGAATTTCGAACAATTATATATATATATATATATATATATATATATATATATATATATATTGTTATACAGGGTGTACATAAAGTCAGGATCTATTTTTGTGAAGCACTTGGAAATTATATGGAATTCAATCATAAAATGATAAAGTGGTAACATTTATTAAATAATTAAGAGTAGGATTCGACGTGACGCCCATCAGTATCCCTGCACAGCTCAAATCGTTCCGCAGCATTTCTAAACACATTCTGGAGCATTTGCGGGGTTATGTTATCTGCAGCAGTTCGTATACGTGTACGTAAGTTTTCAAGACTCGTAATCTTCGTCTGATAGACGTGTGATTTGATAAAGCCCCATGCAAAGAAATCTAAAGGGATTAAATCTGGTGATCTCGCTGGTCAAAGTCTGTTGCTTCCGCGTCCGATCCAGCGATTTGGAAAACGTCCATTTAGATAATCCTGAACAATTTTGGCATAGTGACAAGGAGCACCATCATGTTGATAGACGACGGTACTAACAATCCTATCCCCAATCAGCTGAGGTTCAAGGAATTGCTGCAACATGTCCAGATAAATAAGCCCCGTAACTGTAGCTTCAGCAAAGAAAAAAGGACCATAAACCTTAGATTTTGTTAAACCCATCCAGACATTAACTTTAGGTGAGTCTCTTTCCCAATTTTGGACGAAATCATTCGGTCTTTCATCTGCCCAAATTCGACAGTTATGGCGAT
Source organism: Bathynomus jamesi (assembly GCA_023014485.1). NCBI lineage: Eukaryota > Metazoa > Arthropoda > Malacostraca > Isopoda > Cirolanidae > Bathynomus > Bathynomus jamesi. Next base: position 689,774 of record JAJOZX010001779.1, read on the forward strand.
TTACTTTTCCACACGTATGGAAAGTGGCTTCATCACTAAAGAGAATGTTGTCCATTAAATTATCACTCCAGATTTGTTCTACGAGATCAGCACACACAGCACTTCGTCGAGGGAAATCTTCCTCATGTAAATCATGTAAAACCTGCAAATGATAGCTTTTCTTCTGCAAATTAACTTTCAGAATTTTGTGCACAGATGACGTCGGGAGGCCGAGTCTGTGTGATGCAGCACGAACGGACGTACGTGGCTCCTCAGTGATAATTCCGCGTACTGCATTCACGGTAAGATCTGACATGCACGGTCGTCCTGATCTTGCTTCATCATTTACAGGTTCCCGTTCGTTTAAATTTGTTCACCAATTTTCGTATTGTCTTGTCTATTGGCCCCGGCTTATGAAATCTCCTTCTAAATTTCTCTCTGATGTCATTGTATTTCTTTCCCTCGATTCGCCAAATTACTATTGCCACACGCTCTTCTGTATTCATTCTAAGGGCTTCTGAAAAGAAAAATAGAAAAAATAATTATTTCACAAAAATAGATCCTGACTTTATGTACACCCTCTATATATATAGTTATATATAGTTATCAACAAATATGGCGATAACTTTAAAAGACAATACACATACGGAAGGAAGAAGCAAATTTGGGGATTTTAACTTAAACTCCAAGACCATAAATTGGAAATAAATCAGATCACACATGGCCCAAATAGAGTGGAGAACAGTTTTCGAGAATAAAACAACTGAAGAAATGCTGACAACCTTCGAAGAAAGTTATTACAAATTACATTAGAGAAATAGCCCACCTCATAAGGCAACGTAACAACCTCAAATATAACACACAAACACCACACACAGAAGCCATAAAACAGCAGATACAACAGCTCAACATAGAAATAAACAACAAACTCAAAGAAAAACAAACAGAAACATTCAGGGAATTCATAACAACACTAAACCACTCCACAGATACATCCAGGCTATACAAGACTATAAACAGCATTACCCACTCTAACAGCGGCATTCACACCTCACACGCGGCTATCTGTCGCCGCCAAAATAATATCCCAACATACACACAACAAGCTAACATTCTAGTTAATCACTACGCAAAGATAAGTCACTTAAACAGAGACAACAACCAGAAACACGCAGACAGTCAAACAGCCAGACACAAGAAAACCTACAGACTCGACACGACCATTACACCCTTCAATACAGACCAGACCACCAAGATCATCAAAAACATTAAGAATTGAAGGCTACTGGACCAGAGAACATATCTAACATACACCTTAAACACTTGGGCCCACAAGGAATACTAGCTCTCACAAATAGCACATATTCATACCAACACTATTATTCCTGACATATGGAAACAAGGTAAAATTATTACACTACTCAAACCAAACAAAAATCCAACAGAACCAACTTCCTATAGACCCATTACTTTACTATGCACACCTTCCAAAGTAACAGAAAGACTAATCTTACAAATCACCAACCCACACATTCCACTATCGCCTACTCAACATGGATTCAGACCTCACCACTCAACCACGACATTATTCACTAACCTCACGCAGCACATCATGGATGGCATCAACTCCAGACGACCAGCTCAACGCACACTATTAGCAACAATAGACATTAGTAAAGCATTTGATGCTATCCCACGCTTCCCTCTCATAAACAAAATACTCAACACAAACATGCACAATAACACCAAAAGGTGGCTGAGCAACTATCTTTCAGGAAGATACTCACATGTCACATTTAATGGCAAGTCATCCAAAAACAAGCTTTTTCCGAACGGGGTACCTCAAGGCTCTGTTCTCTCACCAACACTCTTCAACTTATACATGCATGACATTCCAACACCCATAGATAACAAGCTTAACTTATCATCATATGCAGATGACATCACTCTAACATCCACCCACAACAACATCGACACCGCGACAAATAACCTACAAACATACATAAACAGTATACAAGACTGGCTCACACACAATAGACTCAAAGTAGCGCCCACAAAATCAACCATCACCTTGCTTACAAGCAACACAAAAGAACACCAGGTAATTTCACAGCTTACACTGAACAACATCAACATTCCATACACTCGCAGGACCAAAATACTTGGGGTCACATACAACACATCATTATCTTTTGCAAACCATATTCAGGACATTAAAAACAAATGTACGTCAAGACTTAACACGCTTAGGGTACTAACAGGCACAAATTTTGGACACCAGCAGGAAACAACATCACTCATATACAAACAATATATTCGCTCAGTTATGGACTATTCTAGCCCATGCTGGGCACCTATTATCTCAAACACACACATAAACACCTTACAGAGAATACAAAACAACGCACTTCGTATCATTACAGGATGCACTCAAACAACACCAATAGAACACCTGCACACAGAAACAAAACTACTGAAAGTTAGGGAACATTTAGACATGAGGGGAACACAATTCATGGCAGCAGCGACAACTAACCCACAACACCCTTGCCACTACAGGTACAATCATGCACCAACACCTCGCACCATTAAGGTAACACCAGAGAGATATTATAACCAAACACTCCATTCCATACCACGCCCCACAGACATCACACCGTACAGAAAACACATACACACACACCTAACTCACAAAGCACTGACACGACTCGGTCAGAATGCGGTCCTAGGTGCGAAGCCGCCACCCATTGACAGGTCAGAGATCAGCCTGAGCAGATCGGATCGAGTTAACTTAGCACGATTCGGATGTGGACATCACCCCAACTTACGGACCTATAAACATAGACTATACAACTCCATAGACGACACCTGCCACCTGTGCCAGGACACACCACAAACAATTGAACACATTATGACAGACTGTACCGCTCTAGCACAACAACGAACACAACACAACATCACTAGTGCGCTGAACCTCTGCTCCATTCCAGAGAGGGCGATCGGTTACCTGCGTGCCGCCGGCTTGCTCGATCAGAGTGGGCTGATCGGCTAAACAACAACAACAACAACAACAACAACCTTCGAAGAAAAGATGCTGAGAATTTTGGAAAAATATGCTCCGAAACACAGCCAAAAGGAAAGAGGAACTGGCTAGAGAGGCAAAACAGAAGAATATTCCGCAAAAGAAAGAGAGTAGCGACGAAGTTAGCTAATTGCGAAGACAACAATGCCAGGAAAGAAATACAAGAAAAACCGGAGAGAATCGATTGGGAAATACAAACTCTGAAAAAGGGTCATACAGAGAGGGAAGAGGAAAAGGCGGTAGAAGCAATAAAGGAAAATCCAAAATACTTCTACAGCTATGCGAAAAGGAAAACAAAAACGCGCGCTACTATCGGGCCTTTAAGGAAAAGAAATAATAAACTAACAGACGATCTAAAAGAAATATCTGAAATATTGAGAGCCCAGTATGAATCGGAATTCAGTACCCCAGAAAGTGACAAAGCGATACATGACATAGATGCATTCTTCAAAGAGAAATTCTAAGAAGAATGTATAACTGACGTTGATTTTACTCCAGAAGATGTAGCGAGAGCTATAAGACAAATGAAATCACATTCAGCTGCAGGTCCGGACAAATAACAAGCACTCTTAATTAAAAACTGTAAAAATGAAATAGCTCCACCCTTATACTGAATATGGAGAAGATCCCAAGACACGGGGGAAATACCGAGCATCTTGAAAAGAGCAAACATCGTCCCTATATATAAAGGAGGAGATAGATCTCAAGCAAAGAACTGTAGTCCAGTGTCCTTGACGTCCCACTTCACCAAAATTTTTGAATGAATAGTCAGAGAGAAAATCTATGACTTCTTGGTGACATTGGAAAGATTCAACGAAAATCAACACGGATTCCGATCAGGAAGATCATGCCTATCACAACTTACAGAGCATTATAACAATATCCTAGATGCACTTGAAGGCAATGAAAACTATGATGTCATATACACGGATTTTGCTAAAGCTTTCGACAAATGCGATCATGGTATAATATCACATAAAATGGAACATATGGGAATAACAGGCAAAGTGGGAAAATGGATCTACAACTTCCTCAGAAATCGACTACAGGTGGTCAAAATTCAAGGTGTATCATCATCAAAATCAGAAGTACGCAGCTCAGTACCACAAGGTACAGTGCTGGCCCCACTCCTGTTCATTATAATGCTAACAGACATAGACAGTGGAGTAAACAGCAACAGTATAGTAACATCATTTGCGGACGATACAAAGATCATCAGAAAAATCAGCGATGCAAACGAAGTAGAGGCCTTGCAGAGAGACACAAACAAAATATACAAATGGTCAGACGACAATAATATGACATTTAATACCGAGAAATTTCAGCTCTTGAGATATGGTAGAAATGAGGAACTTAAAAAGACTGCATATTATGCTCCAGATAGACAAGAAATTCAGAAAAGCAAGAAAGCGGTCGACTCCTGTTCATTATAATGCTAACAGACATAGACAGTGGAGTAAACAGCAACAGTATAGTAACATCATTTGCGGACGATACAAAGATCATCAGAAAAATCAGCGATGCAAACGAAGTAGAGGCCTTGCAGAGAGACACAAACAAAATATACAAATGGTCAGACGACAATAATATGACATTTAATACCGAGAAATTTCAGCTCTTGAGATATGGTAGAAATGAGGAACTTAAAAAGACTGCATATTATGCTCCAGATAGACAAGAAATTCAGAAAAGCAAGAAAGCGGTCGACTTGGGGGTAATAATGACCGAAGATGCCAAATTCAAGACACAAAATCAGATAGCAATAAACAAAGCAAAAAGTGTCGCGGGACAGGTACAGTACTACGAACGTTCAAAAGGAGGGACAAGACAGTAATGATTCCCCTGCTGAGAATACTGATCATACCAAAACTTGAATACTACTCAGTTTTGACGTCCCCATATGAAAAGGAAGAAATTAATAAACTAGAGGAAACGCAGAGACATTTCACAGCCAAGACTGACGGCTGCAAAGAACTCAACTACTGGGAAAGACTACGTAAATTAAATCTGTACCCCCTGGAAAGTAGAAGAGAGGGGTATACCATAATCTACATATGGAAAATTACCGAAAAGCTGGTACCAAACCTCAAAGAAAACCAAATTACCACTCAGACAACGCTGAAAAATAGGAAAGGCAGAATGTGTAGTGTTTCCAAATTAAAGGCCCGACAAGGGACCTCCTCAACTCTGAAGGAAAATAGCTTGGTTGTCAGGGGGCCAAGAATTTTCAACCAGCTTCCAAAGGACCTCAGAAACATTACAGGGGTCAAAGTTGAAGTCTTCAAGAGAAGACTAGATGCCTGGCTCAGGACGGTACCAGATGAGCCGGGTGTAGCTGGCTATGTATGATGGAGAGCGCAAGAGAGCAACTCGCTCCTCCACCAAGTGAGGACTAGAGGCGGGGCCACCAGCTTGACCTCCGTATGAAGAAAGACAGACGCACGAAACCCAAACAAGGTTAACAAGCTATATATATATATATATATATATACACAGGGCCGGATCTAGAAGTTGCGAGGCCCAAGGCAGATCTAGAAATTGCGAGGCCCTAGGCCTATATATATGAAAATATGGACTTAATTATCGGTACTATACCAGCAATATTAGAATCCCGTACAGACAGAACTATGCCAGCACTTAAAAATTAAACCAAACCAAAATAATCACGCATGGAAATTGTATAAGAAATATAAATAAACCATACAAATAAGTATAAATTATAATATAAATCAAGATTTGTATCGAAAATATAAGACAATGATTTCTAAGATTTATATAATATTATAGGTAATGACTTTCCATAGTATACAAACGTTTTTCATATGTGATGTATAAGAGATGTTGACATTTCATTTTTTATAATAGTCAGCGATCGACTTATCAGGCTAAATATTAATGCTTTAATATTTGGTTCAGATGCTCCTTGAATATTACAGCAATGCTTTTCTACTTTTCTTCGAGCTAAACTCTTCAATTAATTGAGAATAATCTAATGAATTTGTTATATCGTTTTCTATTGATAACATAGCTAATGATTGCAATCTCGCTTGAGGCATGGTGGAACGCAAATATGTTTTAATAAGTTTGAGACGCGAGAAACTTCTTTCAGCCGAAGCAACAGTAACTGGGGTGGTTAATACTATTCGAAGTGCAACATAAACATTAGGATAAATCTCACTTAGTTGTTTTTGCACTATATAAACAAGGGCATTTCCGAGATCTGTTTTCTCAGGTATAAACCTGCAAAGTACTTTAAGTTCTTCATAGAGTTCTAAATCATTAATATCACTTGAACAGAACGCGCAAAACGGCTTGAGCGAGGCCCCCTTTGGCGCGAGGCCCTAGGCGATCGCCTAGTTCGCCTATAGCTAAATCCGGGCCTGTATATATATATATATGGGATGAATTTCACAGTTAAACACGTGAAATGAATGAATACTGCAAACCCACAAGGAAAAAGAAAAACGATTCCAAGGCCTTTCGTGTATTCAGAGCTACACCTCGTCAGGGACCCTGAAGTGTAGCTCTGAATACACGAAAGGCCTTGGAATCGTTTTTCTTTTTCCTTGTGGGTTTGCAGCATATATATATATATATATATATTATATATATATATATATATAAATTTAAGCAGAAAGCCACAGACAAGAAGGAAAGAAACATCCATCAAGTTGGAAAGGGACTATATTTTGTATATTGCAACGTTTCAAGCACAAACTATGCTCATCCTCAGGCAAAAATTCTAAAAAGTTAAAAACATAATATTAAAAGCCATAATGACATTAACAAAATAAAATAGGGAAAAAATCCACAAGTATTAAAAACAAAAAGTCTCACTAAAAATTCTAGAAAGTTACAATTAAAAACCATAATGACTATTATAAAACAAAAGCGAACAATTAACAAGCTTTAAAACAATGAAAGTGACACTAAAAACGAACAATGAATAACAACTACGGTCAACTCCTCTGCAGCATCCCACCTCATTTGCGGGATTTGGTGAAGGAGGGAATTGCTCTCTGATCTCCTCCTGCCCTCGTAGCCAGCCATGTATGGCTGGTCAGGGACTTTGTACAACAATCTCTCCAGCTGTTTCTTGAAGTTATTCAGGTCGGTGTGCTACGAGACCAGTAGTCTTCACCTTCCGTTTCCTCTATCTTAGCTGTGAAAGTCCTTTGTATAGCTTCAATGTTCGCAATGTCTCGTTTTCTGTGTGGGTATGTGAGTACTGAGCAATACTCAATTATTGGCAGGACTAGAAACTTCCATAATTTGAGCATGACGTTTGCTTTTCTGCTGCGGAAGCTCCTCCAGATGATTCCCATTATTTTTCTCGCCGTTGTAATTTTGATTTTATAGTGCTCTTTGAATTCTGCATCCGACGACATTATTACTCCAAGATCCCTGACTTGTGGATTTGGTGTTATCTGTTTGGCTTGTAGAGTTTTGTACCCTTTTTTCTGTAGCTCCTTGTTATTACCATATCTTATAAGTTGGAATTTTTCTTCGTTGAACTTCATATTGTTGTCTTCTGCCCACTGGAATAATGTTTCAATGTCGTTTTGTTCTTTCTATGTCACCTTCGTTCAATATTTCCTTGCATATCTTTGTGTCATCTGCGAAACATGATACAATACTGTCATTGATGTCTGCATCAATATCTGCAATCATTATTATGAACAGCAAGGGAGCTAGTACTGTCCCTTGTGGGACAGAGATTTCTACTTTCAAGGCTTCCGATTTGACTCCAATTACCAGTAGTCTTTCTGTTCTTTGCTTCAAGAAATTAAATATCCATCTTCCCAGCTTTCCAGTAATTCCTCTATTCATAAATTTATGTGCTATAATTCCATGGTCACATTTATCGAAGGCTTTAGCAAAGTCAGTAAAGATTACATCTATATTTTGTCCTCGACACAATGTCTCCAATATTTTCTCCTGGTGGTCTAATAGCTGTGATAGGCATGATCTTCCAGCCCTGAAACCATGTTGATTTCAGTTGTATAAGTTCTTTTCTTGTAAGTAGTAGGTAGTTTCGCTTCTAATTATACGTTGAAAGCACTTTATAATGTGTGAGGTGAGAGCTACTGGCCGATAATTCTTGGGCATTGCTCTGTTACCACCTTTGAATTAATGAGCAAAGTTCGCGTTCTTTTATCGCAGTTGAATTTGTCCTGTGTCGAGTGATTTCCTCCATAGTATGTATAGCGGTTTGGCAATAATCTCTTTACATTTCTCCAGAAATGTGGCACTTCATGTATCTATCCCTGGTGCCGAATTGTCTCGCATCTGTGATAGAGCCTTAATTACATCTCTTTCCGTGAACTCCAAGTCCATTAATAGGTTTGTGCCAGAATTTGTCCTTTGCTGATTTGTATTAATGTCGAAAAATTCATCTGCGTTTTCTACTTTCATCTCGGACTTGGGGGTGCTAAACACAGAGTTAAATTGTTCCTTCAGCAGTTCGATCATATTTTTCTGGGGTCATTTGTTTGTTTGGCCTCCCCGTCTATCAACGGACCAATACTCTCTTTGCACTGCATTTTCCTTTTCGCAAAAGTGTAGAAGTATTTTGGGTTATTTTTTGTTTTTTGCTACCTTGTTTTCCTCCTCGTTTGTTTGATGTATGAATGTTTGCTTTAGGTCCATTTCTATTTCGCCTAGTTTCCTCTCGAGTTTGAGTCTTCTTGTATCAGTTTTGCATCTGTGGAGATGTTTTACGGTTGCTTCCGTTGTCTAAATAGTGTCCTGATTTTTCTCTCGAGCTTGCTACATTTTCTCTTTTGTCTCTCTGAAACATGCTTCAGTAATATAGGTTTGGTTTCAGACTCCATTATACATAATATTTGTTCTGGAGTCTTCTCGTGAAGCAGTAATTCCCAATTTACTTCCTTTAAATCTTTATTTACACTTTCCCAATCTACTTTCTTTGAATTTATGTTTAAACTTTCAAATATTCCTTCTGCCTCTCTGAGATTTGTTTTCGGACCTCTGGGTGCTAACTTCAATTGTATATCGATTAAGTTATGGTCGGAGAAATTTGTGTGCGTTACCTTTTTGTTTATTTTTATCTCATTGTTATGTGTCAAAATTAAATCCAAAACGTTCTCTTTCCTAGTGGCTTCACAGATTTCCTGAGTAAGGGCGCAATGTTCCATCATATCTAATAGCATTATTGCTTGGATTCTATCATCTTTTGTAATGTTGCCATGAAACTTCTTAACATATATAACCGTCATTTTTATTCCATGTTATGAATGGGAAATTAAAATCTCCGCAAATTAGAATATTTGTTGCTGAAGTTTCAAGTAATTTTAACGTGTTTTGTATTTCATTAGTGACAAGTTGGAATTCACTTTTTGTGGTGTTTGGTGGTCTGTAGACATCCATTATGGTTAGGTTCAGTTCTTTTACTTCTAATATAATAACTTCGACTGTGCTGTTTGATTTGTTTACCTTCACTTCACATGTGTATGTGTTTTTGACGTAGATACAACACCCTCCCCTCGTCTAGCCACTCTATCTGCTCTGTATATGTTGTAGTCCAGCAATGCTATTTCAGTACTCTCGATGCAGTTTTCACAGCCTTTTTCGCACTTATGTAAGTGTGTGTGTCCGTTAGGCATATATCTATGCTGGTTTCCGTAGCTAAATTTTGCAAGTATTGTAATTGGCAGTCTGCATGGTCCGTATAGAGGCCTTGTATATTTGTATAATACATTTACAAGGTTTCTAATCTTCGTGTTCGATTTTCCTAAATGATGGTCGCTTCCTGGTCGATGTCGGTTCCTGTTTGGTGTTATTGGTTGGGCCGCTGCATTTGGGAGTATTGGGGTTGCGGCCCGTGATACCAGTGTGGTTGTTGTATTATTGGTGGGTGGTGTTGAATAGAAGGGTGATGTGCGTAATGTTGTGATGCATATATTTGCGGTGTTCTGTCTTTCCTTGTTAGAAGGGAAGCTGTGCTTTTATTATCCTCATTTCTTCTAAAAACTATGTTTCATTACTCTTGTTATTACTTCTATGTCGAATATGATCTGTTCTTTCCCGTTCTCTTCTTTGCGTACCCTTTATGTGAAAATACGGGCACTCTCTGTTCAGGCCATGCTTCAACTTCAGAGAAACAATAGCAGAGTCACTGTACTACCGGAAGGCTCCAGCTATCTGCTCTGAAAAAGGGGTTGCTTTGAGAATTAATGATTTGCAAACTTATTTGACTTCTGAAATCCATAAACATTCATGTCATGTGGCAAGAGTTTAACAGATGTCAGTTGTTGAACAAAGGCAGAACATATCCATGGGTATTTGCATATCGAAAGCTAATGAAAACTTAGCAAATAAAATTGGTGGACTTATGATCGAGGTTTATAATAATTCCAAACGGGGTACAATTTCAGCTTGGTCTTGGCCATCAATTCATATGACCAGTATAATGAGTTCTCAATTCAATATGGCTGCTGAGGTGAAACCATTTGATCCACCAGTGGAAGAATTCAAATATGTAACACCAATGCAGCATTAGGGCATATCATACTTTTCCGAGTCCGAATTTCACTCTGACTAAGATGTTTTTTTATGTAAAATGTAATTCTAAGAGGGGTTTCTTTTTGGCAACTTTTCCAAAAAATCGAGTTATCATGTTCAAAATTGCGGTTTTCTGTTCTATGTTGAAATACTGAATATTCAATTGAACACAACCTCATATTTTTAACCCTTTGTCGTAATTTGTTGCCATTTAGACACATTAACTTTGATTAACTCTTACCCAGGTTTAATACATACTTACATACATAAGAAAAAATCTACTCCATTTGAATCTTCGTAACCATTTGAACGCAGAAGGCGAAGTTCAACATTCTCTCAATAGATGGCTCTGAGCAATTACGCCAGTTATAATTGTGAAGTAGAAGTGAGTGGACGCCATTTTTTTCGGTAAGTGTTTTTTGTAATTTTCCTAAGTTTAATCACCATTATTATATTTGTTTTGACTATAATTTCATTCTAGAAGTATTAAGGACGCTCCCTGTTTACTTTCTTTAAGTAATATTTTTAATAACTGTGAAGAAAAGACTTTATTCAAAGTTCGTTTCGAAATGGACACAAAGTTTTCATAGGGTAAATTTCTGTCTATGATAACACGACTGTCTCCACTGTGTGCATTCATGAAAATGACATTGCTAGGCCCTAGTGTTAAGTTACAGAAGTCCATTGAGGGTGCTAGGGCTAAAGTTGCGTGTATGTTGTCTCACCTTATCATCCACAATACTGTAAAGCGTGTTGTTAAGCCTACCAGTAATCAGACGCGTCATTCCAAAGAACTTGAAACACCCACACCCCTCTATGTTGGGTTGAAATTGCAAAACCAGGGTCGGTCAAAGCAGCTCATAAATCACTTCTCATCTCCTAGATTTTTGTTAGTATGCCATTATTAATCGGGATTTCAACTTGGTTTTAAACAAATTTAATTTTTTATATTGGCATGCAAGTCATTCCATAGTTTCAATCCAATGAAAATGGGTAGTTTTTGAGATGAAGACAATCTAAATTGAGGTATAACAAGCTTTGATCTATTTCTGGTCTGATACGAGTGGATTTCTTGATGAGTTACAAAATATCTATTTACCCATTAGAAATTAATGATTTTGTTCTTACACTTGTAAATAAAAATAAAATGTGCCAGTTTGGTTATATCGCTGAGCTTTAGTAGGTTTAACTCTTTAAATAATGCACTAGAGTGATCAAGGAAATCAGCATCAGATAATAATAACCTTATTGCTCGTTTTTGGATGACAAAGATACCATTTAATGCGTTGTTAGCGGAGTTTCCCAAACAAGGGTGTAGTATGTTATATAAAGAAGAACAAGAGTATGATAAAGAGTCAATAAAACTTGTTTAGGGACTACAATCATTTCTAAGTTTAAACATTATAGCAACGCTCCTTGAAATCTTTTGCGCGATATAATTTACATGATCACTCCATTGCAAATTTTTATCTAGCATTACACCAAGAAATTTTGTTTCAGTACACTCCTTTATGGCGATTTCATTAACATTAAGTTCATCAAGATATACATTTCTTTTATTAGTAAAAATCATGAAATTTGTTTTACTGGTATTTAGGAAGAGTTTATTGGTGGTCAACCATTTCATTACACTGATGAATTCTGAATGAAATATATTCTTAGCTGTATTAACATCTTTGCAAGAAAAAAGAGGCAGTTGTATCATCTGCCAACATTATGTAGTTCAGTATATCAGATGAACGTGGAAAGTCATTTATATATAATAAAAATAACAGTGGACCCAGAACTAAGCCCTGTGGCACACCATGTTTGACAAGCGCTTTCGTTGAGCAAACCTTATTTACTGATACAAAATGATATCTGTTGGACAAATAACTTTTAAACCAATCACTGATTGCTCCTCTAAAGCCGTAACAATATAATTTATTAAGTAGAATATTATGGTCTATTATATCAAATGCCTTACTCAAATCCATAAATACTGATATCATTATTTCTTTGTTCTCCATAGCTATATTTACATTTTCCATAAGATTTAAAATAGCCATTTCCGTTGTTTTATTATTACGGAAGCCATATTGATTTGGAGATAATAAATTGTAGGATTCTAAATATCGCTGCATTCTACTTTTTACAATTTTTTCAAAAACTTTGCTGAACACAGATAATGAACACACCGGCCTGTAATTTGTTGCTAGTGTAGGATCACCCCCTTTAAAAAGGGGTATTATACAACCAGTTTTTAGCATTGATGGAAATATTCCTTTGGAAATACTTTGATTGATAATTTTAGCCAAAGTTACAGATATCTTATCTTTAACAAGTTTCAATATAGGTACGGGAATGTTATGAATGTTATTTTTTGTTCGTACGAATATGCGTAGAAATGTCTTCACTACGGGTGATGTGGATAATATCGATCAAAAGAGCTCCGGAGTTCTGTGATACGATGATATCCCTAACAAATCATCTGAGCACTTTTAACGAGGGAGTCAAGCGTGACGTCTGTTCCGTTAATGCTGATACTCCCAGTGATCGGGAAAATCTTACTCTACCAGATTCCTATGCTGTAGTACCCCCAACTGAACTACCCAACTCAAATATTTTAATGACCCCTTGCAATGACCCGGTTGTTCCAGAAGCATCCAGAATCCCAGGGTCCATCGTGAAGGAGGAGGCCTGGTTAGTCTCTGTGTCTCACATACTGGACAAGTAGAGAATTGAGGTGGGGGGCGCCATAACTTGGCGAGGTTATAACGCTAGCCTTCAGAAAGACAATGTGCGCCCTCGCGCAGAGATCGGGATTTTACCACTCTTTGTAGAGAAAGCGCACTCCCCAATCCATGATCAAACATTCAATGGAAATTGTAAAAGATGGAATCTACTTTTTAAATCCATGGCAAACCCCCGTCATTTGCATGGAATAACCATTGTATAGTCTGGCAAAACGAATCTAATGGAAGTACCCAGAGCAACTTGGTGAAGCCTACGTTGTGATGATGGGAGGGCTTCACAATGAGATGGCGCTGCAGGAGATCCTGGGCAAGTGGCTTGATGGCTCAGAGTGGGATCGCGCGTTGGCCAAAGAAGGCGTTCTATCACCTGGTCGTACTCATTCGACGTTGAGTGCCTTTAACTTGAAAAGAACTCGATATGCACACCAAGTGTCCCTTGCTGCTCTTCACATATTGAGGGAAGAGGTGTACTCAGTGTCACAAGGACAAGCAGCATATCCAACAGTCTGATACTGGACACAGACAAAGGATCTCCAACTAATGTTTTGCAGGTTCATCAGGTCTCAGAGAGAGGGAGATTTTGAACTCAATGTCCAAGTGTTTGGTGAGATAATCCCATGGTGTTTCGCTCTCGAACATCCAAACTACGCACGGTGGCTGCCAATACACGTGAGATACCTCATGCAGTTGAAGGACAAACATCCAACAGTGTCCCACTAGTTTATGAAGGGCAACTTCGTTGTACAGAGGTCAGAGAACCGGTATTCCATGGTGGCAAAAGACCAAACATATGAACACTCAAACGATCACATCAAGAGAGATGGAGGTGCATCTGGCCTTTACGACGAGCTGATTGCCCTCCTCATATGGATGCTACTAACTTCTACTCAGCGCGCAGGCATTATCTCCACTTATGAGGACTTCATCTCATGACAGAGCCTCCAGATTCGTTTTCACAGTGACGTGAAGTCGCTGGTGTGAGTCCTAAAAGAGCATGGCAACCCATTCAGTGACAAGTTCTTACCTTACTACCCTTGACACTAAATTGGTTATGGAGTATGTGTGACCAACTCGTTAGGAGATGCTCATGAGATCGGATCTGCCATGTACAATGATTTCGTCAAGACACGCTTCAATGATGCCTCAAAGGCCATCACTGAAATTATCCAGCGTAAAGGACTGAACACGTTCAAAAAGGTACCTGACAAAAATAAAGATTCAAAAGGTCAAGCTCTGAAACACAACTCAGCCTTGGTCACTCAGTTGTTCCTATATATATATATATATATATATATATATATATATATATATATATTTATTTATTTATTAGGGCAGAGAGAAACCAGACAAAAGTTTTCTTTCTCTTTAGGCACACTGAAATTATGTTGTGGTTTTAATTAGGAAACACATAGAAAACTGAAATAATATTCTAGAGTATCTTGGACTGCCCCATTTTTGCTAAAATATGAAATTGGTGGCGTAACTAGGTTTACGATGGTTTATAACTGATTCTTGGCTCTGCTATAGGGGAAACAAATAGATATAACCCACACAAAATTTAAAAATATATCTTCTTCAAATAATTTTCAGGTTATTTAATGAATTTTTATTTACTTTTTCTTTTCTGGATTAATAATATTCTCGAATTTAGTGTTTTGTTGCAAGGAAAATAAAGAAACAAGGAAAGAAAAATAACAGGTTTTTTTTATTTGTTTTATTAAATACATATAGAGTATACAAATACCCACCAAGTGAGTACACAAATGGTAACTGCAAAAAACAACCTTAACTATTCGAATAAAGAAGGCAAACTTTTAGCAAAATCAGTTTTGGTTTCTATGTCTGGCATCAGACGTCATGAAATCATTCTAGCTCTGATAAAACCATCTCGTGCTTCAAACCCAAATACCGAACTTGAAGAGTCCGTCACTAATTTAATACAACGCTCTACATTCTGCGTGTGATAGGGATAATTTTGAATGTTCAATGCGTTTTCTTTGATAGCTGAAATTTCTGCTTTTGTTAGCTTCATTATAAGAGGTGGCTCACTTAGTTTAGTATCATTCTAATTAATTATTTCACTCCAGTCCTTTGCATCAAAATTAAGATTTGTCTTATTTCGCATGTCTATGATTTCGGGATATATATTTCTTAACAATTTCTACCGATTCCCTGGCAAATGCTTAACCATATTAATAGCAGAAAACACATGCTTTGGGCAATCTATGCAATTAGTCTACACTTGATGTCAAACCAATTAGTGTGTAAAGTTTCTTTCTTGGTTTCACTGTTGAAACATAAAGCCTACAAACCCTATCAGCAAGAGTTAACCATCTAGCATGACTAAGAGGAACTGGCGTTACATGAGCAAGGTGTTCATCAACTGTACCATTTCTGATTGCTGAAATAATGCGGTATAAGTACTGCTGATTTTCACTAAGATCATCAACAATGTGTTATGGCAGATATATTAGTTCTTTACCACTAGTTATAGCTTTGAATCGTACTACTGGATTGTTTTCACAAAACTGAATGACTTTCCCAATAGGACCAACAAAGGTACTTGCCCCAGATGTTGTATCATCCAATGTTTCAAAAATATATCTTAGAGGTAGTTCATTTGTATGAAGCATACAAATGAACCATTGAAGGAGTCTACCAAGTGCTTTCTCCATAACATGAATCACACCTGCTTTAAAACTAGTGTTGGTATTTGTGTTATTATAGCTACATCATTTTGTAGGTGTCTATCTTTAATAACTGGTAATACTGAATTTGCTATGTCTGCAGCCTTACTCGATGCTGGTGTCTGATGGGTAATATACTCTCCACCTGGTTCAGCAATCATTACATAGTGCTCTTCACTTTTCTTTTCACTATACCACGTATCATTGACTTTCACTTTACTTAGACTGATCCTTTCGACCATCGAAGAATATGGAAGTAATAGGATTCACTTTATCCCTTTTCAATGTTTTTCGAAGTCTTTCTCTTCCTCTCCGCACTTTATTTCTGTCCATTACGAGATTGTCATCTTCTTGCTATTTTGGCGTGTATTAACAATACACAATATATGCATTATTAATTTTTTTTGTGAATCATTAAATTTTTTGGTGTATTATTAAATTTGTGCATTATTAAATCTAATAATTATCCCTATATGGACATGTGTGGCATTTCTGTAACGTTTAAAATAATGCATTAAAATATATAACACGAAAATTTTATCAACTGTGCGATCAACTCATCAGATTCGCTACATTTCAAAAACGATATTTACGTAGTGACAACTCAATCAACCTATTTTCTATTTTAGAATGATAAAATATATTTTAGTCTTATCCTCCGCGTGTCAGGACCACAAGGCCTATTTTTCAAAAGCCTATTGAAGTTTCTACCCAGTCAACAATTATCGTAGACCGTAGGGTTATAGTCGATTTCTAGAAATTATAGCAGGATATCACTGGTATAGCGTATGAAACCGATGGTGACGAAGATAAGTCAATGCCAGTTGTATGGCCGCAAAATGGGAGAGTGTAATTGCATGCAATGTTGAGCAATGTTGCAAATGGGGGTAGGGGTATTTCAAAGGGGGTATTACAAAGGGGGATAATGCTGCAAAGGGTGGCAAAGTTGCAAAGGGGGTGGGGGTAAATTTGTTAGTGGGGAGGAGGGTTATGCAACAAGAGGGTGGGAGGTAACCCCCAATTTGCCTGAAGGGGGGAGCTTTGGGAGGAGATGGAGGATGACCTCCCCCAAAAGGGGTGACACTGACCTAAACCCTAACTTTGGGGGAGAAGGTGGGATGTTCATACCCCCCAAAGGGGTATACTTAACCTAAGAAAGTAAACCTTAACCTAAGAGAGAGAAATGTTCAAGCTGGCATGTCGCATCGCATAAGAAAGCTCTTGGTCTTTGCAATTGTTATATATGGAGGGGTTGCCATATAGTACTATTTATTTTAATTATTTGTATATGGAGGGGATGCCAGATATTTATTTTATTTATTTATATAGAAAGGGATTACCAGCTAGCACTATTTATTTATATATGGAGGGATTGCCAGATAGCACTATTTATTTTAATTATTTATTTATTGAATGCAAGAGAGAGATGTTCTTATTGCTTAGAGGGGTTTGCCAGGTATTTATTTTAATTATTTATATATTGAGGGGTTGCCACATAGCACCATTTAATTATTTGGAGAGATGTTACCCAATGAATCTTAAATGACTTAGAAACGTATATATATCAGAGAATAATTATATAGCCCCAAAACGAGCCATATTAGAAATGTTTAGTCATTCCTTATATATATATATATATATATATATATATATATATATATTAATGGATCAGTCCTGGCCGGTTGGTAGTGCCTCCAGCTACATAGAAAATAAATATACATTCAAAAATTAATGCTCTCCGTGCGAATCGTAGACTTGAATATTTCAATTTTAATTTATTGCACTCTCTATATTTCTAAATGATGGAAATTTGATTGTATTAATAAATAAAAAACTATAGAAACTTCAACTAGCTTTCATGTAATCATTTTAGTTTTTATAAAGTTATTTTTGTAAGATAAAAAGTACATAATTCGGTCATATACGGAAGAAAGGAGAGACGTTAATATTGAATTGAAATACCCATCAGAGAGGAGGGGCGAGAAGTTTGACCTTCGTGAAATGAGGAATGATCATACGGAAAATTTGAAAGGTTGAAAGGTTCTTTTAAGTTTAGATTGTCCTTATATTCTTTTTTATTAGGTTCTTTCTTAGGCTTTTAGGTTAGGTTAGGTTAGGTTACCCTTGGATCAGATAAATAAGAAGTATTGCCAATAATATTTGGCGCGTCTTCTTGTTCAGGAGATGGTGTGAATACTTTATTTATGTTTATTTGAATGCAATTGTACTAGTATAATCCTCTATATTTCTAATTTATGTAATTTGATTGCATTAATAAATAAAAACAAATGTCTATAGATGTTTTATTCACAATTATTTCTATGCCATGGAATAACTCACACGTTGTACGTTGTTCGTGTAGCCTTTCAATTATTTTAAGTCTGATTTTCAACAGAAACAGTTACAATTTCTTCAAATGAAATTAAAAAAATATTCTTAAACGTTTATACATATTCCCATAAAAAAGAATGTAATGTACTGTGTTACCTAAAAAGCTAACATACAGTATACGAAAAATTATTATTATTATAGAAAAAGAAAGATATGAGCTTTTCGTAGTAACTTTTGAAATCAACTTTTTCGCAAAATAATGACCAAAGCAGGAAAATACGATTTATAAGGCATGTAACAATATTTTAGACCTTACGGAAAAGAAGAATATGGACTACTTGGAATAGAACGTATAATGTTTCTTGTCCCTTATACATTTCTTTCAGTTCGCTAATGAACATTACTTGTCCATTTTGAGGTCTTGAACCGAAGCGTGTATTTTCGGGAAGTAACCAGCAGCTCTCACATAATATCACATTGTGGTCAGTCAGTCAGTCAGTCAGTTCCATTTCGTTCTTATCATACTACACTAAAAAAATTAAATTTCGTTAATGGACTTTATTTTCTCATACAAAAATTAATCTTACACACACACACACACACAAACACACACACACACAAACACACACACATATATATATATATATATATATATATATATACAGAGGGTGATCAAATTATTAGAGCCACTACATAAAAAATAGTTTTTCTTGTATAAGTTTATTTCTGTTAATAATAGTAAAATTTGGCTAATTTAAGCACTTATTTTACTTCAGAACATATTTATATACACTCTACACTCATATTAAACACATTTAGTACTTAGTGGGTCCTCCTTTGGCCTTAATTAAGGCAGCAACCCGTCTAGGCATACTCTCTATACAGGCTTTGCAGCTGGCCTGTATCTCAGGATCACAGTTCCAAACGGCAATTATTCGTTCTATTAACTGTATTCGAGTTGTTATTTCCTCGCCTTTCAATCTACGCTTTACTATTTCCCATAGGTTTCCGATAGGGTTCATATCCGGAGAATTTCCTGGCCAATCCACGAGAGGAATATTCTTTGCAGCCAGAAAACTTTTAACTGGCTTTGCAGTGTGGCATGGGGTCGAATCTTGCATAAAATGGAATGGCTCACCATTTGGAAACCAGTCGGCGATCTGTGGAATAAGTCTTGTTTCCAAAACCTTTCGGTATTGGTCCTGCCTCATAGTACCCTCAACAATGTAAATTCGTCCAGTACCTTTACCGCTTCTCACTGCCCATATCATGACAGATGTTGGATGCTTAACCGTATTTACGACACAGTCTGGATGATATTCCTCACCAACACGTCGCCTAATGTACTGTGATTTATCAGACATGACTAGGAATGTGGATTCGTCACTGAAACACACCTGCAAATGAAATGAGAAAGAAATGATTGCAACCAAAATGAAATGTGCCTTGTCATACAAATATCAAAATAATACATTTTACTCAAAATAAGCATACAAGATCACTAAAATATTGTGACTTACCGAATTCCAGTCGTCTACAGTGAACTTTGAGTAGTATTTAGCCCAGTTTAAGCGAATTTTTACCATTGTTGGAGTCAATTTTGGCGTTTTCCTTGGCCGGCGACTACTCAATCCAAATTCCCTGGCACGCCTTCTTAAGGTCATTGTCGAAATGTTGATGTTTTCCTTCTCCAGCTCCAATTTAAGTTTGTTAGTAGTGCTTCTCCTATTATTTACTAGTTTCTTTTCAGTGCATCTGTCGGCTCTAAGTGTAGTTATCCTTTTCGAACCACATTTACCCTTTCTTTTTGGAGTCAGCTCTGGATTATCCCCTTCAACTTTAATTTTTGATGCGATCCTGTCAACACTCGCGCGTGACACATTCAGTTCTCGTGCTATTTTTCTGTGAGAATAATCAGTTGCAGTCAGCAGCAAGAGCATTCTACCTTTCTTCTTTGGCGATAGATCACATTTCTTACCCATGTTGGGTAGCCTACAGTTCATAAAAGTTATTCCTGTAAAGAAACACTAATTTATTAAAAAAAATCACAATATGTTGCTGAGAAACAATATCATATGGGTGTATGAGTGCATATTCCACGTACAATGGTTTAAATATAATAACTTATCATTAACTTAACATACACTTAACGCACCTGACCACTTGACACAACCTTCCACGTTCACAGCTGAAACACTACTGAACCTACTTTTCACATAATCCCTTCCCCCTACTCCCCAAATTAACTCCTATCCACAGTTTCTGTTATTCAGGTAGAGAACACTACATGTGTTAACTATTTGGAATACTGTCTACATACTTAAAAGGTTATTATTTAAACTAAAAACACCATATTATAATGAAAATGTGTTTTTCAAGGGGTAGCTCTAATAATTTGATCATCCTCTGTGTGTATATATATATATATTATATGGAAATGAACTCAGAATGGTCTCCTGAGTTTTTTATGATACACACAGACAGTGCATGGAACAAGGAACTCTTCTGGGATAATTAAATCCACTATAGTCCGAATAAATAATGGTATTTGTCATTTACCATTACTTATTCGGACTATAGTGAATTTAATTATCCCAGAAGAGTTCCTTGTTCCATGCACTGTCTGTGTGTATCATATATATATATAGTATTCTAACAAGATGTATTTCAGTAACTAATTATTTTTTCCCACCATATTTACGAATTATGTAAATTTATTGTTTAATTGCATTTAGCGTTTATTACCTTGTCGAATATTGGGTATTAGCTTCTCCCCATTCGCCCTTCTCTCTTCCTTCAACCTTCGCACGTCCCTCTCCCTTCACCCTTCTCTCCGTACCACAGAAGAGGTGCTGGAAATGGAATGTGTGTGGTGTGTGTGTACGCTCGCACGAGACAGAGAGACGAAAATTATACGAATTAAAATACAAACTAAAATTGCTCAAAAGAAACGAGTACCATTTTGCATCAAGAGTAAAATGAAAAATGAAGGGTCAAAACCATCTGAGAAAAAAAATAAACACGAAATAAAAACCAATAACAGGCAATGAATGAAAAATCAAATGAACGAACAAATGAACGAACGAAGAACAGCAAACTTATAAATCAAGAATTATAACAGAAAAAAAAAGGAAATTAAAAATAAAGATGTGAAACAGCGAAAAACCTGTGATGAAGAGAGTTTAAGGCGTTCACAAAGAGGAACAGAACTAAACATAGCCAGAACAGACAAAGAAAAGTCCCGAAAATGCATGGTACATACATTTGGAACAGACATTCGAAAAATAAGTTGCAAATAGATACAAAAATGAACGAAAAATAATAAAAATAAAACAAATGAAAGTGCCATTTGGATGTCGTATGGCAGAGAGAGAGAGAGAGAGAGAGAGAAGAGAGAGAGAGAGACGAAAATTATAGAAATTAAAATACAAACTAAAATTGCTCAAAAGACACGAGTACCATTTTGCATCAAGAGTAAAATTAAAAATTTTAGTGAAGGGTCAAAACCATCTGAGAAAAAATAAAAACGAAATAAAAACCAATAACAGACAAGGAGAGAGAAGTTTGCATGAATTATTTTCAGGTGGATTCGGTTCGACGTTTAAGCCTGTTTCGTTTAAGAATTTATAGGTTTATGAATAACTGTACATAATTCGCCCGACAAGAAATAATCGTAAATAAAATGTCTCACTTTGATTACATCATTGGTCTTTAGTAGTTTTAACTCTTTCAGCTACCTCATTGGGATACATTGTGACCAATGTCGTAACACCGATATTAATCCTAGATTTTTATTAGTATGCCATTATTAATCGGGATTTCAACTTGGTGTTAAACGAATTTACATTCACAATATTTTTATATCAGCATTTAATTCATTGCATAGTTTCAATCCAATGAAAATAGGTAGTTTTGAGATGAAGACAATCGAGGTATAACACGCTTTGTTTTATTTCTGTTCTGATACGAGTGGATTTCTTAATGCGTTACAACACGTGGAACTCGTTTACCCATTTCGTGGGGATGAGTGTACCCCGAGGGTTACCTGAGCTCGAGTAGTAACAGGGCGAGTGGCTGTCCCAACCCAACCCGGGGCCTCACCGCCAAAGTCAGACACAGAAACCGCTATGCTACAGGGATGTCCTCAACTCAAGATAGTGCTGGTAATAATAATAATAATAATAATAATAATAATAATAATAATTCGGGAATTAGTGCAATGGGCCGCAAGAATATTAGCGTTGTGGAATTCTTTCAAATAAAAAATCTATTAAAAGAATGAAATACTTATTTTGGATTTTTTGTAGGATTTAAAACCTACTTAAACTAGTACTATTTCTCATTTAATGCCAGTAACCATCTAACACACACACACACACACACACACACACACATCTACGATACCTGCTACCTAGACAATTTAATACAGTTTAGATGAATTCATTATTCAGTTTTATCAACTCTCTCTCTCTCTCTCTCTCTCTCTCTCTCTCTCTCTCTCTCTCTATATATATATATATATATATATATATATATATATATATATATATATATATATAAATCTTACATAATAAAAGACACCTTCATTATTCTTGAAGGTGACCAATCAGGACTTCAGTGCCCAAAGCGTGGGTCCATTAAATTGGTGTTACGATATCTGATTGGTACACACATATGCTATAGGCACGCCTAGTTACATTAACATCCAATCAACAAGTTTAAGGGATTATTACAGTCGGGAATCATGCATATAAAAGGAGGTATTTTCAGCTGGAACTCACAGCAGTTATTTTACCACCGCATAAACACACATCATGAGCTAGTCACAAATTTACAGTTTACCAGAGCTATATGAAGCTGGAGACACTGACGCGGTGGCCAGAATTAGTCTTTTTAAAGCATCCGTTCCGAACGTATTATTTTCAACGCAAACCGTTACTAACATCTGCACTGACGCTCCGTTTGATCTTGCTGAAGGTTCTATAGTTGGGATGGGAGTATAAAAATGTATGTACCTGTATTTCTATTTTATTTTTTGTCCTATATTTAGTCGCGAACTTGCATTTATTTTAGTGCTCCTGAGAATGTCATTAGGCGAAAGCTCTTGAGCATCATTCTGTGTTTCCTTCGTGATTAGGACTGTAATTAATAATATATTTTCAAATCATTACATTTGTTTGTAAAAATGTTTCATTAAAATAGCAGGTGTCCTCAGTTTTTAATCATAGATTAGATTGCATTAGTAATAACTAGTTAATTAATTAATATTATGGTAAAAATCCTGTTTTGATATTTCTATTCATGCAAAATCGTTGAACTTTTTTACCTTATAACGATCAAGATTCCTTTTCAAGTTTTAATTAATTTTATAAAAATCCATAATAAATTCATTTTGAAATGTGAAGTTATTCGTCATTTTCTCTTAAAAGTGCCACCAACTTCTCTGAGTGACTCGAAGGTTTTCGAGGCTATGTATATATTATAGGTAAAGAGCGGGAATCATAATAACTATTATAATATTCAAGATTCTTTTGAAAGTGTTAAATATTTTTATAAAACCCATAATAAACCCTGAAAATTAAAGTATATGTTTTAGAACTACTAAAGCTGTTATATATGAGTGTATATATACATATATATATATATATATATAATATGTTATATATATATATATATATATATATATATATATATATAAAATATATATTTATTATGTATATATATATATATATATATATATATTGTGTGTGTGTGTGTGTGTGTGTGTGTGTGTGTGTACTGTGTATTTTTTATGAAAAATAAATGGTTTTTATTAAAAAAGATTCAGAAAAATGTATGAACTATTCAAATTAATTTAAAAATTTCTGTTTACAACCGTATTCTGTATTCTTAAAGGTCTGATGAGGAATTAAATCGTGTTATTGAATCGTTTTGTGATAGCTTTGAAGAAACGCAAATAGCCGACGACCATTTAGGGTCGGAGGTTGAAGTATTACGACACACCCGGTCAAACGAGTGCCAGGTCGTCGACGAATTAATGTAAGCTTTTTTGTTTTGGGTAAGAAGACGCAGTGTATTTTCATCAATTTATTAAATGATAGAATCATAAGGAATGTTTTATAAAATAGTACAATTTTTATGTCCAACTTAAATTAGTTACAGAATTAGCATCCGTCACATTTTAAATAAGCTATAGAGCACACAAACTAATATTATTGGAGACAATATTGATGCAATTATTCAAGTTACAATTTATATACATGTAAAAGTTTACACAATACATCGAGTGCGCACAAACGAGAAACTGCATACCAACTCATCATTCCGCTCAGTGTGACATGGGTCGAATAATTTTAAAAAAATTATAAATTCCTTCTCACGTTCCATGTGAAAGAGAAATGAAAGGCAGTACATGCCACATACGTTACTAAAGTATCCCTAGAATCTGTAAGGATTCCAGACAATTTCGGGGATATGCATCTGTTCGAGAAATTTTACAATAATAGTCACGCAAAGGATGAATCCCCATCGAGTTAAAGTAGTACATTCTTTTCCTATTTTTAAAGAAGATAGCTGTCCAATGAATCCCTTCGCCACCAATAACATCTGTGTTCACAATAAGAGCGTTGCAGTCTCTCGTAGTTGGTACTTTCAATGTTTCATTCTTCGCAAACACATCGATAAATTTGGAGCGTGTGATTCGGTCACTATTCATTACTCTCTGAAGTGTATTCGCATCCATTTTAAAAGTCAGTGACTACACTCCTGAATCTGTCAATTTCTATTAGGGCTTGTGATTCGAGGCATAATAGTACACTAATTGGAGCATCTAGCGGCTTGGCGAATTCCAATCTGACTGAGATGTTCCCACTCTGCTATGGGCTTATGTGTGTATTTACACAGCAATAAGTCAGGAGTGATGTCAAACGGATAAAGGTTAAATTGATCGATGAATTCTTTCTGTGTTACGCCGATCCCTAGCTCATCACAAGCACCGGCAATATGGGCAAACTAATATAAACTCTCGAGCAAAGGGGGAACACAGCGTTTGATGAATAATCCGTCTCCAATATTCCCCCAACGCTATGCCATTAACGTATAAAGTTATATTTTAAGGCCGAAATCTCGACTTTAAAGACGTTCATTTTATATTTCCCATTCACAGAAACGTGGTCCTGCATGCCAATTAATAACTTTTAGGTAGAGCTCACAGGGCGATGTTTTCTGTTTCGATGCCAACCCTGCGGGCACTGTGTAGAGTTTGATCTGTACTCTGTTAATTGGGTATTTTACTGTGGCATGTATTAAATTGTTTTCAATTTCTAACTGTTTCGGCGAACTTAGTTTCGCTCGACGTACGCGAAGGTGTTTCCATAACATGAATCACGAATGGCTTTGTGCCCTCTTCTTTATCAGCTCCCAGATTTAAAGAGATCTCAGGATTCGTGCGAGTGAGCTTTAATTTCATATCGACCCCATTCACAAGCAGCTTCTCCTGGAATGTGAAGTCTGTACGCAGGCGCCCAAACATTCGTATATCTTCTTTTTAGAATTTGTAAATTTGTCCTTTATACTGCTTTCGTCTTTACCCTGATAATAGCCCTCGGCAGTTAAAAAGGTATCCTTCGCTTCTTTTGAAAAGTTGAGGACATTTTTCAGATAGGCTCGAAGGTGATAATGACCCGTTCCTGCCGAGATGTTGACCTGATTTAAATACACATCACACTGGCTGAATATGGAGTGCAGAAAGTTTGTTTCGGGAAATAAAGGTATTTGTCATCGCAATCCGTTCCATCTGAATGTGCTATACGTAGTTCAGTGTACATATGCACGCAGCTTGGATCAAAAAACTAAAGGCCTGAGCTGGGTATCACGAATTCTATAGGAGCACTGGGGGAACTAATTGTGCTTAGCGGGTTAATCGTAATAAAGTCACTGTGCTCAACAGAAACTTGCGTTGGGGGCATGTCAAAGAGGGACAGCTCCGATTTACAATATTGTAACTACACGGATGGATGAAGCGTGCCATGACGAGCAAGAAATAATAAAACCTCTCTCGACAATTAGTAAGCAACCTATGACTCATGAGAGTAATGTCCTTAGCTTATATCATTTAAAAAAAAATTATCAACCATAGGTTTCACTCGCTTAAAGAACTTCTTTATTGATGTCCTTTTACGTTCAAATCCACGTGCTGGTAACCCCTTCTTCTTCCGGACAGCCCTCTTCCCACCACCACACATTTTTCTCTGCGTCTTTGATGATTTCGTTCAGTGTACGCTTTTAGTGCTTTTTTAGAACTTCTTTAGGTCTAGCCCCCGCCAATATGTCTTCTACCGAGTAAAAACATAATTGCAACGCTTTCTTCCCGAGATATCTGGCACCCCTTTTCAGCAAGGAGACAGTCGTACGTAGTATGGTTGAAATAATGGATCCAAGCCCACTCCCACGCTGGTGTCTCACCCCTCGATAGACTGTGAAAGGATTTCGTTCCATTATAATTCAGTGCGAAGAAAGTGGAGCTTCACTATTAAGCTTCCATCACCGAACGAGAAACTTTTCACCTCAATCGTTCTTATATATATATATTGAGATATTGGTTAATAGATTAGTTGCGACATTCACATAATGAGGTTTGTCATATGCAGTGGTGGGCACGGTTCCGCTAATCCCCTAACCGTTAATTAGCGAAGCTAACTTTTCCGTTAGCGGATTAGCGTTTCCGCTAACTTTGAGAACAGCTAGCGGACCAATTAGCTTCCGCTAAATTTAGTTCCGCTAACTTTAAGTCCGCTAACCCTAAAATCATACATGTTTGTTCTAGTCTGTTCTGAGCGTGTCTGCAACAGTCAGTCTGGCACGCTCTTGGCTGACTACGTGTAAACACAAGACGTGATTGGTCGACGCAGCAGCAGCTGAGCAGCGTTGTGTAATTCTGCAGTTCAGTTCACTTACGACGTTACAGTCTTACAGTGTCAGCGACAGCTTACGTTATCATAAGCATATTTTCGTCAGTTTACTTTACTTTCAATTGAACATGAATATGCAAAGAAGGTGAATTTTGATGAGGTCATTGATCAATTTGCAGAAATTAAGGCTCGAAAGCAGAAACTGTGAATCCTCTCTATTTACCTTTGAAGAATAGGCTGAGCGTTGAGACTGGATTTCCTGATTTTTGTATAAAATAAAATGCAGTATTGCCTGTTCACTGAATTTTTAATGTCCTGCATTTTTCTTATTTCCAATTTGCTTATGACAGTACTGTACTATTTAAAATTCTACTAGCAAACACAATATATTTTTCTGTGTTTAAATTTTAAAATTATATATGGGGGGTGCCAAAGGAAGGACCCGCCCCGGGTGCCAAATATGATACTTTAGGTACACCCCTGCCTAAGATTAATGTAAGTTTTTATTAATAGTTTTAAACCATTTATAATATTTTAATTTTTATTCTATCATGTTTGTTCATTTATAAATGTGACTAATATTTTATCACATTTTAATGTTCAAATTAATATATTTGTAATTTTTAGTACTGAAGATGGAAGTTTATTTCCGAAATGTGTGTTTACAATAAAAATTATGAATATATGGGTTTTCTTATTCATTCTGAAGCTGAGATTCCATAAGAACAAACCTTTATGTGAGATTATATATATATAAATAAATAAGAATGAACTCAGAATGGTTCCCTGAGTTTTTTATGATACACACAGACCGTGCATGGAACAAGGAACTCTTCTGGGATAATTAAATCCACTATAGTCCGAATAAGTAATGGTAAATGACAAATACCATACTTTTTCTTTTTCATGATGCAAGCCCGACCTGGGCAACGGGTCTCTCGCAAAGAGGTCCCATAAATATAGCTTCCCTCACCAGCTGCCAGATTTGTCAATCTTGTCTGACTCATGGTCGAGCGAAAGAAATTTTTTATCACTTTCAATTTGGAAAGACTTCTTTCACATGAAGCAATAGACACACAAACAGTCAAAAAGAATCTCAACACAGTGACAAGTTTCGCAAAGATTCACAACAATCCCATTTCAGTATAAATTCCAGTAACTGCAATGCTGTCCATTTCTTTGCCTCTTCAACGCTGATTTTGGTAGCTTCCAAATGCCTCCGAAGTCGTCCAATTTCCACACTGATATCTTCATCAGAGAATTCATCGAAAATCTGAGTCAAATTTGGAATATACTTTCGAAGTTCTTCTGACAAAATGAAAATGAACAGTATATCCAGTAAATAAAGAAGTAAAAAAAATCACATCACGACGATGCATTTACCGAGTATTATAACATCAGGACGATGCATTTATAAACACTTAAACATCACTATGATACCACATTGTCAAAAATTACTAGACACTGGTATAATAGGGTGTGTCAATTTGGGAGGTGAAAATTAATTTTTGCCAATTCCTTCACTGAGGGGTTTTAAAAATATGTTTTTGGATGTGAAGAATTCAAATCTGCTATTATTTTTGTGATTGCTCAACACTTAGCTTGGTAAATCTACGTTTGATTAAAAAGCACATAAATTGCTCTCGGAAAACAACATTTATTAATTTTAGCTTCTCAAAATATCAGGTAATGCTATAAAAATTTTAGTTTCTCTGCATAAAACATATCCTAGTAATCATAAAACATATCCTAGTAATCATAAAACATATCCTAGTAATCATAAAACATATCCTTGTAATCATAAAACAACATTAGAAAGTAATGACATCAGTAAAAAAAAATATTTAAACAACAAGTTTCATCAAGTCTTGCTTTGATTCGTTCTTAGACATCAGCCGCCGACTTGCTTCTTGGCCTCTGATATAGCCCTCACGTTTCTCATGTGTATACACCCTGCCTGCTGCCTCTGTGACTTGTTTCACACACCTCTCTATTGACTGAGCATGACAGGGCCACTGTGGAACTTGCATAGGCTTGTCAAAGAACTTCTTTACTTCCGCTGTAGTCAGTTTACATGTCAAAGGAGGTTCAAATACCCCGTCAGACCAGTCTGTCAGCTCCAACACGGAAGAAGCACTGGGGTTGATGGAAGGTGTCTTCCTGGGACGTACAGAAAGATCTCCAAGTGTGTCATCATCTCCACCCCTCATGTCAACAATCTTTTGGACATCAGCTCTCCTCTCCTCACTGTCATCTGAGCACAAGAGTGTCTGGATTATCATTTCGCTGAATGCATACCATGCTGAGCGCTTGATGGTTGGCAAAACAGCATACAATACAGCCTTCTTTTGCAGCCTAACTAGCCGCAGCTGAAACAAGATGTGGCGTGGGCCTTCCACCCAAGAGTGTTTTACTTTGATGTTGAACCAACAGGGGTAGTACACACCAACAATGTATTCCACTATCAGTCTTAAGTTGTTGAGGGTTTTGCCTTTAAGGCCATGTTTGGAAACCCATATGCGACAAAGCCTGTTTGCTGTTGCCAACCACCTTGAATGGCTCACTGGACCAATTTCAAGAAGGGCCAGATCTGTGGGAAGTTCTCCTGTCCTTATGGCCTGTGTGATCCTATACCCGTACGCTTGATCAGTAGAGATAGTCAGGGGGCTTAATCCAAAAAATCACCCCGATTGTTCCCTTTGTTCCAAAAGTACCATTTTTTTACCAGGGGTAGATATGACCATAAGCATTCATTTTTTGCGGGAGCCAACATGGGCTCTCCCTGTGGCGGCCATTATGGACGAATCCAAGATGGCCGCCATCTGGTCTGACATTGGGCGATAAAATAACAACCAATCATAGTAGAACAGCAAATAATGACACTTTTTGTATGTTTTAGAGTATAGAGAATCCAGTTCTGATATTTGTTTTTTAATTCAAGATATACGTCAGGTCGTATATATCCACATTTGATATTATTTTATAAGAAATGTACATTTTATGTCAATTGAATCATGATACATAATTATTGCACTTAGATTTGTGGTTGTAACAGCTATATTAACTTTTACATTGGATTTCTACTGACATTTTGTCCACTATTAATCTATTTTTTATTATTTTTGCAGGTGTTGGCATACCTGTATTCCTCTGAAGCAAGTCTATGTGGTGGTGGTCTTCTTCACATTCTAGTCTCTTCAGGCCTGCAGATATGAAGATCTCGTTAGTGTGTAGTTAGTAGTGTGTAGTAGAACATTAATACCTCAACATGTCTACTAACATAACTGGAATTAATTGGACACTGTGTTGCCTATGTCAGTCCAGCAAAGACGAGGCATTACAACAGCCAAAAGAACAGGGATATTCATCTCTTGAAAGAGATCTGAATGATTTTGTGCAGCTCAATGCTGTTCCATCTGGTATCAAGGTTAGTGAGCTCGATGATGGCTCAGGAATTGCAGCAACCCTCCAATCACATGCTGCAGTGTATCATAAAAGTTGTAGGAGTGCATGCAACAGTTACAGGGTAAAGCGGGCACGAGGAAAAGTGGCCACGCAAGATGAATGTGCAGCTGGGATAAGTCCGAAGAAACTCAGATCAAATTACGGATCACCTCCAGAAACATTATTCTGCATCATATGTCTGGGTGAGGATCAGTATGATCTTCATAGAGCCTTAAGTGACAACATTGATCAAAATCTGAAGAATTGGGCAAAAACAACTAACAACTGGCATTTATATGGGCGCTTGACTGCAGGTTCTGATGCACATGCAATGGATGCATGTTATCATGTACAATGCTATTGGCGGCTTCGTGATGGAGCTCGTGCAGTTGAACGTCGATCTTCAAGTGAACCCAAGCCTCCCCCATTTGATCCCATGGTCATAGCACAGTTAGTGGCATTTGTGGATGACTCTCAGTCTGAGGTCCACAAGTTGTCTGACTTACGGGAAATGTACAAGATAATGATGTCAGATCTAGGACATCCCTGTTCTGGTAGAGAACCTCATGCAACAAGATTCAAAGACCATCTGCTTGAGCATCTTCCTGAGTGGGCTTCCTATGCACAGGGAGAGATGTATTCATTAGCCACAAGGCAAAAGTGGGTGCTGTGCTAGAACAAAGCTATCATTCATCACAAATCAATCAAGATGAAGCTGTGTTATTGATACGTGCTGCTATGGCACTACGAAAGCGAATCCTTCAGAAACAAGAGCCATTTAATGGTTCATTCTCTCCACAATTGTTGCAGGCAAGTTTTGTGTTGAAGCAGTCAACCACATGCCATCAGACACTCCCTGCTTTTGATAAATGGGGATGGGAATATGACAAGCGCAGCAACCAATGGCTCCCTTTCTGGACAACTCTCGCTGATGCCAGTAGGCATGTGCTCTTCTCCTTCATTGCGGATGCACTAAAGCCTGCAGAGGGAATTGCAAATGCAGTAGTGCTGGAATTCGATGTACGACACTCTGCAAGTGTGAGGGTGGCTGCCTGAACAATGACGACTTAATCAGTGAACAGCCATCTATTGGATAGACATTATCATGAGATGCAGTACTGTGAGTAAAAGGAATAAAGAAGATTGTACTTGCGTATATACTAAAGTTTAATAGCAAAAGATGTTGATGCTGACTCTTATTTTTTATCAAGTTAACTATGTAACCTGTACTAGTATTGGTACTCAAGTGGATGTCATTTTGGACAGCGGCCATTTTGATTTGGCCAATATGGCCGCCACAGTGGGAGCTCAGCTTGGCTCCCGCAAACATTCAAATTAGTATGGTCATAGCTACCTGTGGTCCAAAAATGGCACTTTTGGAATGATTTGAACAATTATATGATTAAGCCCCCTGACTAAGAGATCCTTTACGACATTGTCACTCAGTGAAGTAAGAGGCTCTCCAATTGAGAGTTTGGTGAATGAAGGATCAATTTCAAGTTCGGTTGCAGTGTCTAGCATCTTGCCAATGTTACCTGTCCACTTGTTGTTAGACAAGGTCTTCCCATCCAGTGCTGTGATCAAGTGTCGCAGGGGTAACTCGTTAGTGTGGAGGGCACAAACCAACCAGATCAGCTTACGGCAAAGCTTGACCTCTACCCAATGCATGGAACCACCCTCCCAGCCAGTGTTAACATTTGTAGAATCACCTCCAATGGCCTGCAGGCTTTTATCAATGCCCTTCTTCTTCATGAAATCTACAAGATTGTCAGCAATAACTTCAGCAGGTTTTTTCTCGTTGAGCCTTTCTCAGGAGTGAAGTGGTAGATATATCTTCCACCTGGCTCACTGCACACAGAATAATGCTCTTCTTTGATGATGCTGGGGAACTGACGATCTGAATTGTCTGCTTTCAGCATAACTTTAGTTGTATCTTGACGGCCGTCAAAGAAGATGCAGTCAATTTCACCCATCTTACAAAGATCATCATATTCCTGATCCAGGGATCTCATAACTTTTTCTTGGGCCCTCTTGACTTTATTGTGATCAACTACAAGTCTTTTGTCTTCTTCAGTGATCAAGCCAGCATCCATAAAGGCAGCAGTGGTGATGGCAGCTGTGGCACGCAGGCCAACACCATATCTGATGCTATGCATAGCAACATTAGGTATTTCTAATGTGTTGTACTCTGGCTTTTTATTGGAAGTTGAAGACGTGCTTGGTATTTCTAATGTCACTCCATAACTTCCATCCTTTCCATCTTGAGCATCAGCTATTTGTTCTTCATTTTCATCATCAGAGAAAATTATTTCATTTGATGGCATTGAAACATCCTGCTTACTTGTCTGCTTATATTCAGCAAGCCTTCTTCTTTCGTCTTCTTGCCGCTTCTGCTTTTTGACTTGTCTGTTGTGCTCAGGTTGATCTGGCAAGCCAATCTGATGTGGTCCAATAGAACCAGACTTGTCTCTCTGACCTTTAACGAAAGCAAGTTCCTTCACAGGGATCTTCATCTCCCTAGGGCATGTACAGTTAATGTGAGTTTCGTTTTTGCAACCAGCATCTGCAAGGCAGCCAAATTCAGAGCAGAGAACAATTTTACACTTGCAACTGAGGATGTCAAAAAGCTTGTCAAGTTTTGCAATGAAAGCCTCTTTGACACGTAGCTTTCCTCTCCCAAGAGATATGTTTTTGGCCTGCTCCCGGCTCTCTTGGATCTTGTTTAAGATTGTGACTCGTGAATTTACAACGGGGGCTACAAAAGAACTGTTTGCTCGTTCCCACTTTTCACACACTTTAGGGTAAATGTCCTTTGCAAGACTGGCTGCTGGGTAGTTTCTCACATCCTCACCACTTTGTTCTCTTAGCAGTAGCCCATATTTCAGAACGTCTCGCAGAGTTGGGAGTTCAGAGGGCAACAACTCTCTACCAGTTCCAATTAGGTTGTTCATATGTGTGAATGTCCCCAGTCTTGTCCTCCTTTTAGAAGCCATTGTAGGTCAATTCCCACTGGTTAGGATGGTAGCACTGACGGACAAGTAATCTTCAGCACACTGATGAATATGTTTCAACCTGTGAAATAAGCAAAAACAGCAGTGCATTATATATACAGCATATATAATTATTAATATAATAATTATTATATAATTCCACAAAAAAGTAAAAAAAGTCACTATTTTTATGTAGCTTCTTACCAAGCAAAACTAAATTATATTAAATTAACAAAATATCTTTAGAATTCCTAAGTCATGCTGCAACTTTTTAGCACCCCTGATATTTGGAATTTGAAAGTTGAAAAATTCGACACACCCTACTGGTATAAGTAGTATGATATTGTTATAAACACCAGCACTTTATGCTTTATCATAATTATTTAATGAAACATACCTCATGTACAGTATGTGGAGTCACAGTGTCAAATGAGCAAGACTTGGAATGTCAGTTGCAGCCAGCTGGCTATGCTCAACAAACTGGACTAATTTTTCGTTTGTAAATTTTGTATTGTCAATAAAAATAAAAATTTATTTTATAGTGGAAATTAACATTAAGCTGTTGTAATAGTTTGAAAATTTTAAATTTTTTTTTCTTATTTTGGCGAATTTTTTATTTGGTTTGAAAACTTGTACTGGTATTTCAACTCTCCCGATGGCACCCCCCTCCTAGCTGTCACCCGGGGCGGACCGCCCCCTCCTGGCTGTCACCCGGGGCGGACCGCCCCCTCGCACCCCCCTTAGTACGCTACTGATCTTAGGTACAGTATATGACGTTTTCATCACAGTAAATAATATCGAAACAGAGGGAAACTATAAAAGACACCATCCTGCGATGTGGTCAGGTCAAAAAAAGGGGTAATCATTTAATGTGGGTTTTGCTTTAAGGATATGGAAAGATTTTAAGATATCACGAGTGGTTGGTGGGTTGGTGTTATTGGTATTTATGATTTGAAAGGCGGATAGGTCAATGGGATGGTCGGCGGTGAAGCAGTGCTCTCTTATAGATGATTTGACGGGCTTATTTAATGAACGCAATGCGCAACTGGAGATCCTTCGATGCTCATCTATTCTTAGTTTATGTTGGCGGAAGTGTTACCAATGTAGCTCGCCTGACAGCGAATGCACTTAACCCTTAACTGGTATGGTGGTATGAACCCGCACCATACCACTTATGTAACTAAACCGCACCATACCAGTTAAGGGTTAAACAGATGAGATAAGATCGTTGGGAAGTAAACTTTAGCACTGAAGATGCAAGTTTATATCTGAAACGCTTGTTTACAATAAGAATGATAAATATACAGGGTGATGCATAAATTTGTTTCATAAATCGCAGGGTGTATTCTTGAGACAAAAGTAAAGAAGAAAGACCCTATAAACATAGGTCGAGAAACCCGTAGGTTTCGAGCTATATAACGCGACAGAAAAATGAAACTCCTAAAGATTTTTTACATTTTATGCAAACACAGTTTGATACATTTGCTTCATTAAAGTAAATGTTCGAAATTCGGTCATACTTTTTGAATGGATGCCTCAGCACGTCGCAAAATAAGATAGAAGAGAGATAGTTAAAGAGGGAAAATGTGTGGGCTGGCATTATTGGAGATCATCTTATCAGCCCATATCTGCTACGGCAGTGACTGACTAGAGATTCGTATAGATGTTTCCTGGAGCAGACTTTGCCAGTTCTACTTGAAGATGTACCTATCAATTCGACGACTAATGTGGTTCATGCATGATGGTGCACCAGCTCATTTCGCCCGTTTAACGAACGAATATATCGATGCTGTGTATCCTGACAGGTGGAGAGGGCACGGTGCTCCTATTCCGTGGCCACCTCGATCACCAGATTTAAATCCTCTTGATTATTACTTGTGAGGAGTAGTATGCCAGCGAAAATCCCGACTGCAAATCAATTGTATGCAACAGGATCAATATTTGCAACATTGCATACAACAAGGGGGTGAGGGTTACACCCTCTAAGGGAGAGAGGGGTTTATGCATGAAGGGGGTCGGGTTAGGCCCTCCAAGGTGGGAGTAGGGTAGCCTATAGCCTAACCTAACAAGGGTAATAAAACACAAGGAGGAGAAGGTGATTTCGCTGTGACGTCTCTGAGCATTTTGAATTCTTCCCTGAACTCCCTGGGCGGATTTGGCTCACAGCCGTTTGAGTTAGGTGCCAGCCATGACAAAGCCATTCGTATGGTGTAAAGGGCTCACAGCCAGCTCGTTTAGAGGGTAAACAGTCAGGGACACAACCAGTTAGCTTAGAATCCAGCCAGAGAAACAGCCAGTCGCTTTAGCTTAGAAGCATGTATACATACATATACTGGAGCGTGCTTAGAGCACTGTATACATATATCGAGGGATGACAGAACTGGTTATGTACAGTGCTTACAAGAAGTCTCACGCCTCTGTCTCGTCCCAAGCTAGTCTGTTAGGTATAAAATGGGCGGTCCTTATGGCAGCAGAGGTGTGTTCGGTTGTGCACGTAATTGCTCTAACCCATCAATGACGTTCACATCTATTTTTGTGTTGATCACTCTATCTATTTATATATAGAGACATACTCTATATAGATATATATAGAGTATGCAGGGGATAAATTGTCTCAGTCCCAGCTATGGTAGTTGTCTTACAATTAACAGTCCCAAGTGCAAGTTACGTTAACACCTCCACATAAACTACCTGGACTAAAATAACATACGTGAAGCCCTTACCCACAAACCATTTAAAAGGTGTGATTTAAAAGCTCTCTCTCTCTCTCTCTCTCTCTCTCTGATCACACCGCATCCCATCAGAGGTCTTCAGCAGGGACATCGGCAATGTATCCATATAACGTTAATAATAACCGAAACTCGAGGAAAATATACTCTCTGCCTTCCGCTCTACTCCAAATCCTTTTCTCTTAGTGACCTCTTAATACAAACTAATCTATCATATTTTGCGACTTTTTAACTCTGGTAGGATTCAATCACATTCCTATATGTAAGAGATACTTAAATTCATGTGTGTATTATGCCATATGATGTGCGTAATAAATAATAATTTTTAAATAGTTGGAGCGTTCAAGGTCATCGTAATAATCTATAGACTAACCACAAACCCACTCTCAACACTTAGATTCCCCTAAGACACAGGCGTCTTCAAGTAACATGAATGCGTAGAGATCTAAGGTGTTAGATTCCATATTACATAATTTATGTGCTAGGTTTAAGAACGCTGGCATTGAAGGATGGAAGGAAGGGACAGTAAAAGCGATAATAGGTTTAATGAAGGAAGTGGAATGAGGATGGAGGTAAGCGTTGCTATGTCGAAGGAAACGAGGTTGGGTGGGGATTACCAAGGGAGGAGGCAAGGAGAGAGGGGGCTAAAATGAACGCGGGGATGGTTAAGGGAGAGGAGAGAAATTCATATGAAATGCTAAACACAAACTCAATATTATTTTAATGCCCTAGACCTAGAAAGACAAAGAGCAAAATACCTTAAACTAACAATGAATTGACAGAAACAGAAGAGTCTGGTCTTAGACGCACTGATAGGTTTAACGTATGTGGCTAGAGGCCGCCATTTAGAATTACCACTACTACCTAAGTCATAATAAGGTTATTTACTATGACAGAGTAGTCATGAGTAGTTATGGAAATAAAATATGATTATACTGTTGATGGCTGACTATATTCAGTTGGGATATAAACTATTGCTGACAATCTTTGGATCCTTGGCTTTTAAGACGAATTTTTTATGCATATGTTCAACAAAATAGGAAATTGGCTGATTATTACCATTCGAAGGGTTGGTACCCTTCACAACTGAAATCAATTTCAGAAGGGGTGCATGGTATCTCATTTCCTTTATCGTCCCAGCACGCTTCACATAAGCCATTTGCACAAAGATGGAAAGGCCGTCTGTGCACCACGAGATGACCCAGGCAATGCGGGGAGCAATGGTGACATTGCATGAATATGGTGTGCCAATAAGAGAAATATCAAGACGACAAGACGTTCATCGAAGTACTGTGGAACGGTGGATTCATCGGTATGAAGTAGAAAACTCAATCGCTACTTTGCGAGGTCTGGTCCTCCGCGTTCAACATCTCAAGAGGAAGATGCTGCGATTGTTAATGATGCCAGGAGCATCCGTTTGTTCCAGCGACGCATATTTACAGAGACCTGAACCTTCGTTGTAGCGTAAATACAGTGAACAACAGACTTCACGAGGCAGGGTATTTTTTCGCCGTCTAGCTATAAAACCTGCATTGACGATTGAGCATAAAGAGGCGCGGATGGGATTTGCCTTGCAATACTTGCCGCAGGAGGAAGAATTCTGGAGAAAAGTTGTGTACTCTGACGAAAAAACATTTTCAACAGATAGTCATGTTCTCTGCATTGTTGGAGGCAGCGCGGAAAACGCAATGAAGAAGGAAATGTTTTCCCGAGCAAACGTAATGGTCACATCAATCTCGGTGTGTGGGGCTGGATGTCTGGCTATGGTGTCGGAGAATTGACTCAAGTAGATGGAAGCTTTACTGGACTGCAATATTGCCAGATACTGGAAGAGGTGCTGCTACCAGTGTTCGTGCGTATCTGGTTCCAGCACCGAACCATTTTACTTAATGGAAGATAACAGTCTCATTCATAGGAGTAACGTTGTGAGAGCGTGGTACGAAGATCACCCAGAGATTATAATCTAATTCTGCCACCACGTTCTCCTGATTTGAATCAGATTGAAAACCTTTGGCAATAATGATTAACGAATGGGAGCAACGCAATGAAAGAACATTTGAAGCACTTTTAGCTCACACGAGGAATAGTTGGGAGAGCTTATGCCGAACACCAAACATTCCCTACAATCTGGCCTCTTCTATGCCGCAGCGGTTGCAAGAAATTATTGATGCTGGAGGAAGCTATACGAAATACTGATGTTAAAGCTATGACGTAAATATGTATCGAATATATATTTCATGTTAATATAGAATTTTATTATATTTTTATGTTTGACATCTATAAAAGTATATTGTGACCATGAAAGACTTTACTTATCCTTAGTTAGAATCTTTTCTTGCAATGTCTACGCTCGTGGAGATGATAATATATGCATTGTTGAAACAAACTATGAAACGGTAATAGTTTCAGGAAAAAAATAAAAACTGGCAACATCGAGGTCATCACATATTTATGGGAATTGTCATATGATATGCTACAATAAATCTTATATACTACTATACAGTATACGATATTACGTAATAATTACGATGAACAAATCAAATGCAAATTTCTCTGATTCACGGGGCATCAGTCTTGCTTTAGACTAATGACTTTCATAAGATGGAATAGGTTTAACATAGTTCGTTAATAGGTTACCACTTAAAACAATGGATAAACTATCTATTAGTGAGACGACCGTGACTTCCTCGAAATGCGAGCGCGTGAGAGGTTCACTGAGAATTTGGTCATAGATTCTTCACGTAGGATATGTATCACAAACAACAATATTGACAACAATTCCCAACAATTGCTTAATATCAATAATTGCATTTGAGCAAATAATTTAGACCTGCGTCAAAATATTTGCCGAATTAGTCGTTCTCTGTAGTCTACAGTATATATTGAGACCGTATAATGTAATGCCCAGCTAATATTATGACGACTAGGATTGCTCCATAACCATCCCAACATCCCGAAACTTGCTCATTCTGCTTCTTAATCATTCGTATTTTAAACACTAAAATGTAGCAGAAGTGACCTAA
The DNA here is from genome assembly GCA_023014485.1 of Bathynomus jamesi. NCBI lineage: Eukaryota > Metazoa > Arthropoda > Malacostraca > Isopoda > Cirolanidae > Bathynomus > Bathynomus jamesi. Next base: position 729,207 of record JAJOZX010001779.1, read on the forward strand.
TAATGACGTCATTGATTGGGTTAGAGCAGTTATGTGCACCAATCCGAACACACCTCCGCTGCCATAAGGACCGCCCATTTTATACCTAACAGACTAGCTTGGGACGAGACAGAGGCGTGAGACTTCTTGTAAGCACTGTACAACATCATGGTTTTGAGAAAAATTAGTTTTAAAGTTTCAGTGATCTGCAAAAATCAGAAAGGGAAGCGTATTGAATGATGTTTTCAAATTATATTGCTTTGGTCTTCGACATACACACTTCTGGCAGAGAAATACACTAAATAACAAACTAAGCACACTCTCTCTCTCTCTCTATCAGTTTTATATATATATATATATATATCCCTCATTTCCATGAACAGAAAAACAGATATTTGTTTACATGGTGTAAAGGAGAAATAAAACACAACTACATCGCGCTGTCTATTTAATATATATCATTCATGAAATACATCGGTAAAGACGAGTTAAAATATGTACAGTATATGCATTAGGTGCAAAACAGAAATTATTCATACAACATTTATTTAACACATATTTACATCAACTATAAAATAATAATAATACAGCCAGGAGAGAAAAATTGTACATACATTATATTAAAAAACAGAAATAACTGGAGTTATTTAATATATATATAATATATATGATGAATAAAACCACGAAGGAAAGGAAACAGAATGGTGCTCAAGCGCTTTCGTCTAATGACATCCTCAGGAACACTGAAGTACATAAAGCGTTACAGCCTATATATACGTTACAGAAAAAAAATATATATATACAATAAACGGAGAAATAAAAATAAAATTAAACATTAAAGGATTTTTATTTCTCCGTTTATGATATATATATATATATATATATATATATATATATTTTCTGTAACGTATATATAGGATGTAACTCTTTATTTACTTCAGTGTTCCTGAGGATGTCATTAGACGAAAGCACTTGAGCACCATTCTGTGTTTCCTTTCCTTCGTGCTTTTATTCATCATAAATAAGCACACCGGACAAAAAATTAGTCACCCCTAATAGCACCGATAGTAGGAAGTTCAAGGTCACACAGAGGGCGCTGATGTAGCATTGGTAAGTGACAAGTAGCGGTGACGTAGCACACAGGATCAGATCTGTTTCGTGAGGTGGTGAAGAACAAGGTGTGTGTTGGATATAGTCTGCAAAATGGGTCGTGAGGCAGACGTTACTCAGTGGCAAAAAGGAGCCATCGTGTTTGGCAGAGCCCACGGACACAAAATGTCTGAAGTAGCCCAATTTGTTGGTGTGTCAACGCGTACTGTCCAGCGAGTTTACAAAGAGTGGTGTAGTTCGCAATCAACTGAAAATCGACGGCGTAACTGTGGCCGGAAAACAATTCTCGACAATAGGGGCCGCCGCCATGTTTCTCGTCTAGTAACTGCAAATCGTTTTCAAACCAGAGAACAATTGCTCCAAGAAACCAATGAGTTTCTCCAGCGACCAATTTCCGAACGGACATTGCGACGAGAACTGCATGCGATGGACATCTGGAGCAGGGTACCACGGAAGAGGCCGCTGTTAACAGCAGGTCACAAATTGGCACGTTATAAATGGGCTCAGAGGCACAAAAACTGGACTGCGGCAGATTGGAAACGTGTAATTTGGTCCTATGAGTCCCGTTTTTGTTTGTTCTCCAATGATGGGAGGCGACGAGTACATCGCAGGTCCAATGAAGCCTTTAATCCTGAATGCGTCGAAGGTGTTGTTCAGGCTGGAAACAGAAAGTGAAGCGCAGGAATAGACACCCACGGACTCTGGCGGAACTTCGGGACCGGCTGATGAACAAGTGGCAGCAAATCGATGTTCAGTACATGCACAACCTCGTAGAGTCTCTGTCTCGCCGGATTCGTGCGGTTATCAAGGCCAGAGGCGCCGTCACACGTTATTAGGTACATTCTGAGAGGGGTGACTAATTTTTTGTCCGGTGTGCTTATTTTCCACGTGTTACTTTCGTGAAATAATTTTCAGATATATATATATATATATATATATATATATACAGGGTGGGCCGTAAGTTTCCATACATAGGAAAAATAAACATTTTTTTATGGACAACCATTTTTATTTATATAATATGCTCTACATGGTTGCCATTGTTTTGAAAACACATTTCAATACGTGTTCCCCACTGTTGATGAACACGCATTAGCACAGTTGACGTTATGCTTGTAATGGCGTTGGTGATACGTTCCTTTAGATAATTTATGTCTCGTATCTTTTCCTGATACACCATGGCCTTCAAGTGCCCCCAAAGATAGAAATCAAGGGGGGTTAGATCTGGGGATCTGGGAGGCCACTCCACAGGACCACGCCGACCAATCCAAGCATCCGGAAACTGCTGATCCAAATACCGACGCACGTGAAGACCATAATGAGGTGGAGCTCCATCTTGCTGGAAGTAAACTGGGAAGTTACCTTCCTCGTTTAGCAGGGATGGGAAAATCTCTTCTTGCAACATGTTAAGATACCTTTCGGCATTAAGATTTCCACTGACAAAAATTGGTCCAATAATTCTGTCACCCCATATCCCGGCCCACACCATCACTTTACCGGCACCTTGCATCTTCGTCGGACTCAGCCAGTTAGGGTTAGCATTACTCCAATAACGTATGTTTTGCCGATTAACCTCTCCATTGACGTAAAAATTTGCTTCATCAGTAAACAAGATCTTACGTCAAACGCATATTCTTAGGGTATCTGAAACATAAAAACAAACGTTTAATTTTTCCTATGTATGGAAACTTACGGCCCACCCTGTATATATATATACGCATAAAAAAATAATACAGCTAGTAGAGAAGAATTCGATATACAGCAATTGTAAAACCAGAATATACAAGACTTATACAACAAGCTTTAAGTTCAGTTTCTACTGCGCTTAAATAAAATATATATAGTAAACTCACAAGTAATCAAATCCACATTTACTTCATTACTATCTACTACGCAGTAAATGCGATTTAACATTAATTCACCACTCAAAGTATGCGAGGCTCTATATTCAATATAAAGGCCTTTCAGTTCATTTAACACTATCTTTGTCCCCACTTTACAGTTGGAGGTAAAACGGATATGATCTTTAAATAATGCTAGAATACAAACAAAAGCACGCTAAAAGACGGAATTGCTTGCCGCGACATTATCAGCAAAATCGAGTTTACAGACAACTCTTTCCAAGCGCGCAGTTATTCTTTTTTCACTAATCTTTTCAACTATAAATTTTTCACAACTCATAACGATGGTTGAGGAAGACTTCTAAGTCTCTATGACAGCTATATCTTATATATGGGAATAATTCTTCTGGGTGAAGAATTTGGGATTTGGGCGAGTTTGGGCTTGTAACGTTCTATATATTTAATCCAGAGTTTATGATATTTCTTGGGGTCTGTAGCTTCTAAATATGCTTTCAGCTCCAAGCCGTTCACCCCTTGCTCGTCTCGGCAGGCGGTAAAGTTATCGAGCAACACAGTGTACGCGTGTTCGAGAACAGTGTCGAAATAACGCATATCAGCGATACCTCCATCTACAAAGGGTTTCAAGTTTACGGAGAGCACCAAATTCAAATAGTCTATCGAGAATGAAGCGGTTTCGTGTAGGTATAAGAATATAATGTTATAATGTTATAATGTTTCAGACCAACAAAGACCCTAGGATCCACTCATGGCTGGTCTACCTAACTGTGTTCGTAATCGTGTATTGTGTATGTCCTCCGTGGTGGCGGAGGGGACCTACAATTTTACGTGGGTTCCGAACCACAAGAACATAAGAAACTTATTTAAAAACTGCGGGTAAATTGGCAACGACCAATTTTTACGAAACTAAATAATTATCAATTTAAAAATAATTAATTATCGGTTTAAAACTAAAGATAGAATCTCTCGGTCCAGAGGAGCAAGTCATAATAGACTACTATCCACAAATATGTTACATTCTATATCTCTTTATAACGGACATGCAAATATATCAGATCCAAAGAATCCAGTCAATTTCATTACGGTATCCATCAAGTCACGGTCCATATCGATTGCGGACCAAGTCAAAATTTACAACCATATACATTATCAATTTAAAAATAATTAATTATCGATTTAAAACTAAAGATAGAATCTCTCGATCCAGAGGATCAAGTCATAATAGACTACTATCCACAAATATGTTACACTCTATATCTATTATATAACGGACATGCAAATATATCAGATCCAAAGAATCCAGTCAATTTCATTACGGTATCCATCAAGTCACGGTTCATATCGATTGCGGACCAAGTCAAATTTACAACCATATACATTACAATATATACACTTACGAGGAAAAGTGTAGGTGTGGCTGTAAAGACTGTACAGTAATGTAGAAATGTGTGTGCACCCATTTCGCCACATCACCCGTATATCGACACAGGGCTGCCGAGTATCGCGGTTCATATGCAGTGTGAAAATAACAGAGTATGAGGGGGTGTCGTTAATTTGCTCTCTTCTTGTACCCACCCTTGCAGGTATTTTATAGTTCGCCACTGCTCTCTTCTCAACCACCATGAATATTTTATCCATTTCCTCAATACTTAAATAAATAACATTACGTCTGCTCGAGTCTGCATGTTTACGTTTTGTTTCAAGCGCGTAATTAATAGCGCCGCTCTGACGTTTAAGCACACGAACTGATTTGAAGACAGAGATATTGTATTCCGCGTTGAGGATGCTGCTTAATGAAAGTTCCCTCTTTCATCACCTTTCTAACGAGTCTGCAAGGAGAGAACGTCCAGTCAGGTCAAGCTATGAGACAGTTGAGTCGGACGGTGGACTGTTTGACTCAGTTAGCCGACCGTGAGGAGCGGAACATGTATTGCGTCTGTTACTACGCGACGTCGAATACCTGTACTGAGTTCTTCCAACATGAAAACATCGACATGTCTAAATCATATAAATGAATGTTTAAAATCGCGACCCATTATACCAGCTAAATTATTAGAGAAATTTTCCATCTGGGATACATGAAGCAACACAGGTTTCAAACTTTTATCATACCCGTTGCCTGGTATACGTACCAACGCCTTTTTAACATGTTCGGGGATAACAGGGTTGTGGTATACGTAGATATAGTGATAGAAATATTTTAAACTGTCCATGATCACAAGATTTGCATTTGGCATCACATGTGTGTATTCGGTGAAGTGCAACATAACGTAATAGGCTTTATCGTGCCACTGGTCAATGAATTTCACGATCCATAATCTCTGTTTTTCCTCAGTAAACGTTGGCTCTTTCCCACCACACTGTACAGTTGCCGGTATATGTAATGTTCCTCCCCTCACAGACGACTCCGTACATGTAGCAACGCCGCAGTGATAGTCAAGGTACCCCAACTGGGGGGAAGGTGAGGTCGGGGGGAGACAACCGAGTCCAACAACATATAACACAGATATATACTCTATGTCTAAAGGATAATTGAATGTGCCATCACTAACATACAGGTAATTATAATGTAATGTCTGTATTCATAAAGATAAACAATTAATATGAACGTGAACAGCATTGAACCACAGGTAGTTTACAAGTCTTATACAGTAACTAGCGGAGCGACCCGGCGTTGCCCGAGTGGAAGTTGAACGCTATATATATATATATATATATATATATATATAATATATATATATATACACAGTGTGTGTTTCAGGAGGAAAGGTCAATACTTCGGGAGGTGATAGTATCGGTCATTGTGAGAAAAAAAGTTCATATGAACATGTGTCTAATTCTGAATGGTTACGGAGATAGAGCTGTTTGAATCTGATGCGCGCGCAGCTCTTCCTCCCACTTCCCTCCCCTATAATCTTGAACCATGTAAGCTGTAATGTAAGCATGTAACATAAGCCAATCGACAGCTGTCTGTTGTGAGTGACATTGTTTGGTGTTTGAAGCAGTGTTAAGAATGCCACACACCTTCATACATGCCGAATATGCAGATATGGTGTATGTCTACGGTTTTTGCGATGGAAGTGCAACGGCTGCTGTTGCAGAATACCATCGACGGTTTCCGAACCGCAGAATTCCGGATCGAAGAGTGTTTACCAGGGTTTTCAACACATTGCGTGAGATTGGTACACTTCCCAGCGCTCATGTTTCATCTGAACGTGACCGTCAACAAGATGTGGATGAAGTGGAAAACATTCTTCAGTTGGTAGAGCGTAGTCCTACTACTAGCTCACGAAGAATTTCTACACGTCTCGGTGTACGACACACAAGAGTATGGCGAACATTACGTGAGGAAGGCTTGCATCCATATCATGTACAGCGTGTACAACACCTTCAACCAGGAGACGCTGCCATGCGACAAGAATTTTGTCATTGGGTAAATGCTAATCGCTGATTGCTTCGCTTAATACTGTTCACCGATGAAGCTACTTTCACCGGTGACGGTATCAACAACACTCGTAACTCTCATCAGTGGTCAGACGAAAATCCAAATGCCACTATGAAAACAAATTTTCAACATCGCTTCTCTGCCAATGTGTGGTGCGGTATCATCGATGATCAGTAGCGTGTAGCGTCATTGGGCAAAGTGTAACGGATCAAGAGGCACATTTCAGGTTTTGTACAACTGACCTCCCTAAATTAAAAAATGAAAACAATTTTTTTGTGACAAGTGCAACACCTCCTTTTTCGCATGTGAAAATCGTGAAAATTGCTAGTTACCCATAACTTTTGGACACTTGCTTTCCTAGGGTTTGAGCTATCATTTGACCCCTTACAATGTACTGCTTTTCAGGAAAAATAGAAAAATTTATTTTTGGAATAAACATATACACTGTAGGTAGGTAGGTAGGTAGACTAGATAGTTTTATTTAGTAAATGATACATTAAAATCTTGTTTAGTTTTGAATGACGGCATAAAGTCACGGGATTTAAGTACTGCTCTAATATAACCATCTCTTGAATCATTTCCATACACTGCCCCAGACGCTTCAGTTACCATTCTAACACAGCGTTCTACACCTTGGGAGTGACATGGTATCCGGAAAACAAGGGGCTCTTCAGTGATCTTATCGAGTTGTTCGACAGAGAACTGCTTCGTGAGTGGTGGTTCCATTGTGCACTCCTCCACTGGTGGAAGTAAATCTTTCAAATTCTGAGCACTTTGTTTGATCTTTGGTGGCCGAAATTCTCTGACTTGCTGTTGAGCAGGTTTGGGAGCTCGTCGAATGGTCTTCATTACATCGATGGTCAATTTCCGGTTTGCTTGATCTGCATCTGCAAGCATTGCCAGTAGAACATTTTCAGGGTGAGCCCAATATGCATTTCTTTGGATCACAGGCCATGTGACAGTCTTGCTAGCTGGTGGCAGTAATCGTAGCAGCTTGATTTGCTCCAGGAAATGTTTTTGGCCATCTGTGCACCTTGGATGGCACTTGATGCTAAACCACATGGGTCCATAGTGGCACACGACAAACTGTGTGAGTGAATACAGTTCATCACTTGGCTGCGCCATCGCTACATATAGCCGACAAATTCTGCTGGCAGTTGTAACCCATCTTGCATGGGAGATTGGTCCAGGCTTCTCTCGTAGAAGATCTTCATTAATGACACCAGTCCTTATCGCTTTCATTATTCTGTAGAGGTAGGCTTGGTCACGACTCAATTCAGTAAGGTCAACATCCGGGAGAGTGTGGCCATCATCAATACATTTAATTCCTCTAAAGGAAAGTGGCAAACTTTCACATGTGGCCAAAGCTTTGCCAATTGTTCCTTTCCATTGAGTTGCAGATTCTGTTGGGCCGATGAGTTCCTTGCACAAGTGGCGCAGTAGGAGTTCATTTAAATGCAGACTACAGATAAACCAGTGCAAAGGGCGACCCAGGCGGCACTCTAGCAGGTGTATTGCTCCACTTCTGTGCCCTGTGTTTGTGGCTGTGCTGTCGGCTCCCACTGCAATTAATTATCTTGTCTGCAATACCCATTTCTTCAATCGCATTTTGAAGTCCATCCACAATGACAGTGCCAGTTCTTCATTCCAGTGTCACATGGCTTAGATAGAAGGTTCCAGGCTCTCCGACCAGCACATAGTGGTCCTCAACTTTCTTTGTGCTGTACCATTTGTTCCCCTTTTTCTCTTTGACAAGTGTCATGTCTTTCCGCCCATCAAAAAATAAAGCAGTGACTTCCACATCGTGGTAAGTTACTGCTTCCTTCGGATCCCTCCGTACCTTCTGCCGTGCTCTCCATACTTTGTGGTGGTCAATTACGTTTATCTGATCATCAGAACTAATGATGCCATATTCAACCAATGTTGCAGTGCTGATAGCTGCAGCAGCCCTGTTCGATACACCATACCGGTCAGCTTCCAAAGCAACAGTGGGAATCGGTGTGATGTTCCTCTCCTCCTGGGCACTATCACCCATCCACTCATCACCAACACTTTCACCACTGGAGTCTGCTTCTGCTTGAGCTGATTCGACCACATCTGCAGAGGATGCTACCTCTTGCCGTTCCGTTTTTCTTCTATTCTCTTCTTCTTGTCTTTCTTGCATCCGATCCTCTCTTGACTTCCTTCTCTCCATCATCTAAGTCACATTCGTATCCACCCGACTGATCTGCATGATCCGCATGGTTCTCTTGTCGCTCAGAAAGGCATGCTCTCGTCGTGGAACTTTCATTTCTTTTTCACAGTGGCATGCAGACAGATCATCGCATTGGCAGACAGCTATATCAAACAATTGATTCAGGCTTTCCTCGAACTTCTTGGTTTTTGTGGCCTGCTTGCCTTGTTTCGATGCTTGTGAGCCTTTCCCCATCAATCGGAGCAGCTTGGTCTTCACATTCTTGATTGGCTGTGATGGAATGTTAGCACGATTCCAAAGGTCAATGAGTGTTTGGCATACCTCCGGAAGAATCTCCCTGTTGCTGGTGTACTTGTTCTCCTTCAAGAAGAGGAAATGCCTTGCAACTTGTATACGGGTTGGAAGTTCAGACAGAGGAAGCTCTGATAGTGGAGAACCAAAGACAATGTGGCTGGCAGATCCCCGTGTTCTTTGCGAGCTCATTGTACCAGCAAAACTCAACAAGTATCACACAGGAACACTGAAACAAAAACACAAACGTATAAATAAAAATATATATGATTATGAGTATATATATATATAAGGCTTGGTTTATTGGTAAACAATATACTGCACAAACATATGTATTATGTATATAAATATCCATAGGTATGTATATACCCTAAGACATATAACAAACTTATAAACAATGTAAAACACAACAAAACAAAGAAATGTGTATAATGTATATATCACAAAACGCACCTTTCGTTAGTACCTTGGGGTTTTTGAACACCCCATCCACAGAAAAAACACTTGTTTCTCTCACTGAGAATAATTAGAAAGCTGCCAGTGTTGCCAACTGTAATTAACAAGAATTTTGTATTTTTTACATGCGAAAAAGGAGGTGTTCTGCTTCTTGCAGAAAATTTTTGATTTCTTTTCTGAAATCAGCAAGGTTGATTGTACAAAACCTGAAATGTTCCTCCAGATCGCTCATGACGCTACACGCTAATGATCAGTTGATTGGCCCAGTTACTTTAAAGAATCGTCTTACAGGACAAAGTTACCTAGAATTTCTGCTAAATGAATTGCCAGGACTATTGGAGGATGTTCCTTTGGCTACACACGCTGGTATATATATATATATATATATATATATATATATGTATATATTTAGGATAAAAACGAAGACGTAGAGCAAAAAAGTCATTATATTTGGCTGCAGCCGACGTTTCGGGCAACTCTATCCATTTTCAAGGCCTAATAAATAAAAAGCTAAAATTAATGCATGACAAAAATATACGAATGTCAAAAACTAAAACTAATTTATAGTACAGAATAAAACCACTTCAAGAATAAAAATTAAAAAGCATAAAACAAGCATAAGCCAAAAACAAAGTAAAAATTATATACATGACAAATATACGCATGATAAAAATAAAACTTAAAAACTAAAAACATTCAAACATAAATTAGTTAAAAACTTTACTAATAAAAAGTTAAATGAAAAAACGCAAAAGTGCACCAAACATACCATGCTCACTTGACAGCCACAAACAACTGAGGCGAAAAGGAGACAGGGTCAAGGGGAAAACAGAAAAAATAAAAAAAATTTAGTTTGTAGGTATTCTAATTAATATAAAGGGGGTAACAGCTAGAATCAATATTTAAACTGGAGTTCAGAAATTTAATGCACAAAGATTCGTAAATACGGAGAGAGGACGGGCATTTTAATGATTTAAGAATTTTAAAGTTATTAACGGAAATATCAACCTTACACTTAACAGAATGATTTCTAATGGCAGACTGTTCCTTTTTCGATAAAACTTTCCCTGTCCTGTGGCTGATACCCATATGGGAGCAAAATCTTGCCCGCAAAGAACGAACTGTGCTGCCAACGTAGTTCCCCTGGGAACACCCAGGGCAGGTAAACAAATAAACGACAGAACAGTTCATCGCAGGGGGGGATTTTGTCCTTACAACGGAAAAAACATTCAAGGGTATTATTATTTACAAAAGCAACCTTAAAATCAGTGTGAAAATAAAATTTTCTCACCACACTCAACAATTGCTTTTTCACAAAAGTGTTAAAATGGTAGAGATCAGGTAAAACAAGATATTTACAATTCTTTGGAACATCATACGTTGGGATAAGGTTGGGGGAATATACATTATTAAGAAATTTACCAATAATACCTTGTACAAGATCCCGTGGAAAACCATTTTTAAAGAAAAAATCAGTAAGGAATTCAAACTCATTATGAAGCAGAGCAAAGTTTGAGCAAAGTTTGGTTGCAGCCAAATATAATGACTTTTTTGCTCTACGTCTTCGTTTTTATCCTAAATGTAAAACTACGTCTCCTTAGGAGGGATCCTATTTCATATGTATATATATATGTGTGTATATATATATATATATATATATGTGTGTGTGTGTGAGCAAACGCACAGGAAAAAAGAAAAATGATCCCAAGGTTTTTCGTGTATTCAGAAGTACACCTCGTCAGGGAATAACGTCATTCCCCTCTCATTCATCAGGTCATTCCCTGATGAGGTGTTCTTCCGAATACATGAAAGGCCTTGGAATAAATTTTCTTTTTTCCAGTGGGTTTGCATCATATTATATATATATATATTAGTCGTGGACCGGATATCCGCATCCGCATCTGCGGATATCTGCATCATTTTTAACATCCGCATCCGCACTTCTGACTGCGGATGTTATGCGGATATTACCTCTAATAAATTATGCAATTTACAATTGAATTAGCTTATAAAGTAGCGTATAAGGCCCAGTCATGCACATTTCATGTAAAGTATTAATTAGTAATGAACAAACAAATATATAAACCTCAAAATATAAATACTTGGTAACACAGAAAATTGAATGAAGCTTGTTTCATTGAATTTTCTGTGGCTGAAACTCTTGAGAAAGTTATTTTTATCATAATGAAAACATTAATATTAATTTTAATTCTTATGCATTGCCTGCCATAATAGTAATATCACGAAATTTGAAAAATCCTGTCATATATTCATAATTCTATATTATATTGATAGATTAACTAAATATCCGCATCCGCGGATATTGAAATTAAAGATCCGCATCCGCAGATGTTGAAAAACTGACATCCGGTCCACCACTATATATATATATATATATATATATATATATATTATATATATATTCCTGTAAAATTATTATGTTAGCATGAAACCACTACGATACTTCCAAAATAAAAAAAACACATTTCAATATACAATACAAAAAACGTCACTTGCGAGTAATTTTCAAACTATATAAATTCGCGAATGCACAATTATATCACGAAAAAAAAGCAGTGTAAAATATGAGGGAAGCTTACGATGGTATTACGTCACAGCTATTAGAATTCACCGTAGACTGTAATGAAACGAAGCGTACACTGGGAAAAACTGACTGAAGAATGAAGCTCAGGGCTGGAAATGGTTCTTTTATATGCGGGGAAAAACGCCCCTTTTCCAAGTAATGCCAAGAAGGACCCTCACCCAGACCTAGGTACATTTAGAACATGATGTTCTCATTGGTGCACTGTGCGGAGTCGCGTGATTTGAGGAAGTACCCAACCACTTGCTTCAGGGCTAATGATTTGTGGTAGGGATACAGATTTTAAAGCGGACAGATTGCCCTTGTGACCATGTTCGTAGGTTCATTAATAATTATTAGCCCTGAAGCAAGTGATTGGGTACTTCCTCAAATATATATATAGACACAGTCTTGTGAAAATTAATTGAAACATAGTCCCTATTTCTTTAAATTGAGACATTTCAATATTTTTCCTTTTTTTAGGTGACTTTTTTTATGAAGGATTGGTGCAACAATTGTTTGCACGTGTTCTTTCCGCAAATATTAAATCACAATCGACTCTTTGTAATCAATGTCACCTAAGACAGCAACGAGTGTTGACGTGTTTCAATTTGTGTCGGATTGAGGATTTATCAGAATACACTCCAGTAACTCAGAAAAACTGCAAAACAATGTGAGCTTAGCGTGGCAAGTGTTAGCCGAATTGTGAAAGTCTATCGAGAAACTGGATCTTTATCTCCTCGACGGAGGAACAAATGTGGCTGAAAACGTAAGACAACAAAGAGGGATGACAGGATTTTGTTACAAAAAAGTCTTAAAAACCCTAAACTTACTACTGATGAACTGCAAAAGGAATTCTCAGCTGCTGGAATTAACGTTTGTTCCAGTACTGTGAGACGTCGTCTTTTGGATGCTGGACGCCCCGCAAGAAAGCCTCTCCGTAAACAACCTCTTCGCGAGTGACCCGTTGCCCACGTCGGGCTAGCATCATGAAAAAGAAAAACTATGGTATTTGTCATTTACCATTACTTATTCGGACTATAGTAGATTTAATTATCCCAGAAGAGTTCCTTGTTCCACGCACGGTCTGCGTGTATCATAAAAAACTCAGGGGACCATTCTGAGTTCATTCCCATATATATATATATACTGTATATATATATATATATATATATATATATATATATATATATATATATATATATATATATATATATACATATATATATAAAAAACTTTGATTGCATTTACCGCGACAATATAAGATTACCCAAACCCGCACGGAAAAAATTATAAAACAGTTTAAAAAGGCTAATCAACTACGGCCGGTCACAACCAAACCCTTTTTAAAGCCGTAAACTAGTTAAAATGTCTAAAAAAGTTATAAAACTTCCGTCCCGCGGAAGAGCTGAAGTTAAAAAAAAAAATTCAGCTCTGCTGCGGGACGAAAGTTTTACAACTTTTTTAGACATTGTGACGGGCCGAAATTAATTAGCCTTTTTAAACACTCTTTTATAATTTTTTCACTGCAGGTAATAATTGTAATAATAACACGGGTCTACAAAAAAAAAAAAAATTCTGCTTCTCCCAATTTAATGGGTGATATAAATTAATTTTGGAGTGCTGAATCTGAAAATCACATTAATTTTTTCTCTATCGGGTCAGGTTATCTAGATATCTGTAACCCTTATTTAGACGTTTCCAGGCAGAATACACTCAAAACTTGATAGTTCAGTATCACAGGTAGAAGAAATTTTTGAAAATCTACTTATAAATCTAATTTTATTTGTATTTGTAGTAAAACAGAACAGAAAACACAAAAAAGGATATATACGTGCACATGCATTATTACATATCAACTGCTACATATAGTTCACTTTCTTAGAAGTGAGTTTTCTTGGATTTGCGTCTATACTCAGTAGAACCTTCCCATTTTAGCATCCAGCAAAAGTCACCAAGCATGCAAGGGTCCCATCGTCCTTGGTAGTTTTTTCCATCATTGCAATGTCCTGATTAAAAAAATGCAAAAAATGCAAAAAATGCAAAAATTGGATCTTCAGAGACATTCTAGCCCCAAGTTGTTGGTATGTATCCAGCAACTCGGTGACCATTGTTTCATAGTGAGGGGACTTTGTTGAGCCAAGAAGTTGTCACAAAGATTCTTAAAAGAATTCCAGGCTCTTAGTTCCTTTGCATTGAGAGTGCTCGAAAACTGTTCATTCTTTAAAAGCACTCTTATTTGGGGACCAATAAAAACACCTTTCATCTTCGCATCACTAACGCTAGGAAATTTTGAATGGAAATATTTGAATGCAGCTTCTTCTATGTCAAGCGCTTTGGCAAAATTCTTTATCAACCCTAGTTTGATCAATTAATGGCTCATACTTCATACTATGTTGTCCTGGCACAAAGGCTTCACGTGCTGGCCAGTCCTTCTTTACATAATGCTGTTGTGTTGTTCTACTGTCCCATAAACACAGAAAGCACATGTACTTGGTAAAGCCACCCTGCATTCCCCGGAGAAGTCCTACCACTTTCTTTTAGGTCTCCACAAATCTTCCACTTATATTGATCATACTTGATTGCATTCAGAAGTATTACCATGTTCTCATATGACTCCTTGAGATGAACTGAGTGTCCAATTGAAATGCTTGGGTGAACGTTCCCATTGTGTAACAAAACAGCTTTAAGACTCCGCTTACTGGAGTCAGTGAACAGACGCCACTCGTCTGGAACATGTTCTATTTTAAAATACGAGAATAAACTTTCCAAATCTGAGCAGTAACAGAGCTGATTTACAGTTTGAAAGTAGTACGATATATCGGAGTTTCTCTTGCGAAAAGAAGTAATGCGCACATCACCCTGAACTAAGTTCCACTCCTTAAGTCTCGAAGCTAAAAGTTCAGCCTTGCCCTTTGAAAGATATAAGTCCCTAACCAAGTCATTCAAGTCTTGCTGAGTTATTAAATGTGGTTCAGAAGAAGATTCTGGACAGTAGTCTGCATCAGAAGATTCATTTGCTTGTTCTGACAATGCTTCCTCTTCAGAAGATGTTGGCAGAAGATTCTTATCTGCTGGTGGTGTTGGAATCGGAAGCTCATCACTATGAGGAACAGGTTTGATGGCAGAGGCTACCACAGGATAGTCAATTTTATTCCTAGTTTTTGATGTAAGGCCAGCTACTTTGTTCTGACAGAAATAGCAACCGTCAACATGGTTCTTTTGCTCACGCCAAACTATAGGTACTGCGAATCCCATACCTTTCCTTCTACCATTGAACCAGTCACGTAAATTCATTGCACAGTTACTACAGCAAACATGTGGGGGCCCATCTTTTGTCTTGGTCACCAATATGACAGCCGAAGTAGTGATAATACGCTGTTCTTATCAGAGGAGTCATATTCCTGCGCTGTGAAGTTGGAGTAAATAGACCACAGATGAAACAAAATAAATCTGGACTGTTCACATAACCCCTTGAAGCACACATCATAAATCTAAAAAGTAAAAACGCAATTATTGTGTTTTCTATTGAAGTAAAATGAACTATAATCATAAAATTATTGAACTATGATCATAAAATTAATATAAAACAGTACCGTATAAAACATCATATTCTGACAAAACCTGATCTAACGTGCAAAAATGAAGTTCATTTTCGAAATCAGCACTCTATAATTAGTATAAAACAGTATGTTTTTACCGGGAAGCAAAACTGTTGTTAGGTTGTGTAATAATTCAATAATTTCGTATAAATTACAATTATGATAAAGTGGCTATACTCTGGGTCTAAGGTGAAGTGACAAGCTTGTTACTACTTTTATGTGGTATAAAAATGTTTCTTACTGGCGTTAAAGAAAATATGGGTCTCTGATACTCTCACCCAAATACAATTAGTCTATTTAATTTAATTTAATATGTGATTAAGTTTTAGGTTTTGCAGGGCTCTCACATTAAAATAATGTACACTAGATGTCATGATTAAGATATGTATATATATATATATGTTTGTGCTTTATTCCGGTGACTATATGGCTCTATGAACAGAGGAAGAGGACTTTGTATATTTTTTCACCAATGAGGTTATTTATTAATATTATTATTTTATGGTTATTTTATATATACCGTCTGCCAAAAAAAAGGGTTCACTCTAAAAACATCCATGGAATCAACATTTTTCAAAAAATCAGTACGAAACTTATATATGTAGAAGATACATAAAACATCTACCTGTAAACCATATTTCAGCTCGGAGCTAACAAAAATAACGCTTTATTAAATATTTCTCTAATAATACTACGACTGATACTCGACAAACTAATCAAGAATCCGTTATTTCCATTTTTACTTTTGTAAATTTTAATATACGATTTTTTTTGCAAGGTTATAAAATATAATGAATATGCCATTATGCACATTATTCCTTTTGTAAACTTCGGTTTTAAGTTCTGTTTCGAAATTCAAAATCCTTTTCTATTTTCATGGTTTTTTAATGGAGGCATTTCCTATATTTTATAAATCTTATGATGTATTTTATAACTAAAATAGGAATACAAATTTTATTACCAAAGTTTTACCGCCTTCGTGGACTCCTAGAATTCAAAACTGGAGCGATGTTCACCAACAAAATTTGTTGAACATAAACAATCCTTATTAAATCATTAATTTTGAATATAATAATCTCAAAATTAGTGTACATATATACTGTTTACATAGTTTTGCTTTGTATGAGTTTCATTATGATTGGTTAATAAATGTTGATTTCACAGCTGTTTTTAGAGTGAACCTTTTTTTTTGGCTGACGGTGTACAATATTAGGGTGGTCCAAAAAATGAAATTGAAAAATATATTTCTCATGATATTTGTCCATATTTTACAATCAATAACAATATAGCAAATAAAAAGCTGGATGGATTCATGCATATTTAGAGGTGGCGCAACTCGAAGCCTTATTCTTATTATCATTACAGAATACAGTTGGGGGTGGCAAATTTCTTCAAACTTCCCCACCCCTAAATATTAATGGGTTTAGCTCAACATCCGGTCTAAGGTCTTTCCCATATAAGGAATGAGAAAATGCATCAGGAACTCTTATTTGTGTAACTTAATTTTTTACCATGTATGTGTGTGGCTCACCCTAATATATATATATATATATATATATATATATGCGCCTCGGTGGTGTAGTGGTTAGCATCGCTGACTACGAATTCATCGGCCCCTGGGATCGAGACGAGGGCATGTTTAATTAATTACTTTCAGGAAAAAATGATGAATGATAAAATTTTCTAATTAATCAATAATTAACTAATTGAAAATTATTAAAAATTAAATACTTCTGCAAAGAGTAAGAAAGAACTTTATTGTTTCTTTTGCGTGAGATGAGACTGAAGACAACATTTTGCTCAAACATTTAGTTTGCTTTAGTTCAAGAAATCAGGCATGGACGGATTAGACAGTTTATACATGCAAAATGGCGCCAAATTCAAATGATACATTACAAAATTTATGGTAAAATGATGCTGAAATTATGAGGGAAATTAATCATCTCCCAACATTTTCTAAAAATATATTTTGACTAGTTAATGATTAAATTCGAAACAATAATTAACTGATTAAATGGTTAATCAGAACCATGCCCTAATCGAGACCCGGTGATGTCAGGCAGCGCATAGCAAACTCCAGCTTTTCATCCTTTTACACAATAAAAAAATTGGTTGGTAGATAAATGGGCACCCTGGGTAGCGACTGACTCGTGGTTCCTTTGAATAGATGTCTAATTCTTTTTGATAACTTTTCTGATAATTTTTGACAGGTGGAGGCACAACCTCATCGAAATAACTCCATAAATTAACCTTCGACTTCTTTTTCAAAGGTTCTTGATCTTCTCGTGAAACAAAATCAGTTGTTTTATCGCCATAGGTTATATTAAGTGCAGGACTAATGTTAGGTGACGCAGACAATGCTTATCTCATTTTTAACAGGGCTCTTTACACTGCACATTATTCCAACAACATGTGGAAGGATGTTCGCTTACCGAGCGCCGGTTGCAATCACTGGGCCTCGAGCATGGACCCGATGCGGTTCTCGTTTTCGTACAATTTTTTCATCCATCTTAATATTCATTCTTTTGATTTGAGAAATTTATATATTAAATCTCCCATATGAAAACAGGTTTAATAATACGCAGTAGATATACTAAACGTAAATTTGTTAATAAACAATTATTCTCATAGATTAACATTAAACAATCCTTTCTATATGACGCGTTCGGTGGAGAAGGGGCGAACGCAACATTTTCGAATTATGCCACAAAATGCAGTTAAAGTTTGTAAACTTTAAACCTTTGTATTTTTCCGGTTTATTGAAATGTTGTATGAATTTGAACACATATTTGAGTAAAATATTGTTGTGTAATATGTCGATATAATAAAACGCCAAGAATTTTACAATATTATTTATTGATAGCTTCTGATGTTAACTGGCGTAATCCATTATTTGGTCCTCTTCGTCGAATGTTGTATTACCTGCTTCAACTGTTTCGGTTTCTTCCAGTTCCTTTAACAATCTTGTATAATAGTTCACTGCAGTCGCAGGCATTAGGTCTGATAATTCTTTGAGATCTTTCATTTTTTCCTTAGTTATTGGCAGCAATTGGGAATACTTTGGTTGCAGTGTCTGCTGGGCTAGATTCAATAAACTGACACTGTAGGATTTTTTCCCTTTCTGCAGTCTGACGGGATGGCTATTATCTGGGGTTGTGCGGTATGCAGTAGATATTACGTAGCCTTCTTTGTGTTGAAAGTCAAATATTAACTTTCTTGCATCTGTAAATGTAGTAGTTGTTGATTTCCTAATGACAATGCACGTTTTTAGGACGTCAAAATCGAGAAAATCAGCCTGTTTCATTTCTACAACTAGGAAGCGCTGCGAAACGGCTGTAGTTATGGCCGTAACATAATCTTTTTTGGTGTAAATAATATTGCTGTAATTATTTTTTATATTTTGTTCAATTTGGCCAAATTGAGCATCACAGGGCATTGTCGAGTGACCAGAAAGTAGATAGATGTGTTCAATGTGAAGCAATGATGCGGAGTGAATTTCTCTGAGATACATTAAAACCTAAATTTTACCGTGAAAGAGTGCAGACTAACATCTAATTTTTTGCATAGGTAAAGCAAAGGTTTTAAAGGATAATTATACGACAAAAAACTCATTTTTCGAATTTTGTGGCGTTCGCCCCTTCTCCACCGAACGCGTCATATACTTTTATATTATTTTTATAAAGAAAATCCAGCCAGTTCAAAGTTAATTAACTGTTAATTTTTCTAGAAAATTCATCTTTTCGCAGGCAGACCGGAGTGATCTCTCCACACAAAGCATTGCAGAAATTTGCGATGGAATGCAAGAATCATCCGTTGAAGACGACAATGAAATGTAAGTAACTAATTTAATTTGTGATTCGAGTTTTGTACTTCGGTTCATTCAGTGCCGGTGTTAGTTAATTTATAAAGAGCCATAATAAATGCGTTTTGCAAAACTAGTTTGTGATTTAAGCTGAAGGCCGGGCTATATATATATATATATATAATATATATCGCTTAATTCAGTGCAAGTGTTATAATTTATAAAAACTCGTAATAAAACGAATTAAAAGGATAGCTGCCTAGGGGTCGAGGCCTCTGGGGAGACAGACGATGCGTAGCACATCCAGCTAATCTTACTTTTGAAAAATGTCAGGATATCTGCTTTGTGATTATAATTTGCCGGGCACCCTACTCGGCATTTTCTCTTATTGTAACTCTTTAATTAGACTTTAATTTAATTTAACTTTAATTAAAAAGGATTCACTATGAACAAATGTTAATTTCTCCTTAAAGGACCGATGCGGAACTTGATCGTGTTATAGCTACTTTTCGCGACAGCTTTGATGAAAGGCAAATAAATGACGACGATTTTAGAGGCTTTACCGTGCAACCAACCCAGTGACCTGAATACCGAGGCCGAGGTATTAGCTCACATCCGGTCCAACAAATGCCAGGTCATCGAGGAACTAATATAATTTTTTTTTTGTGGCTAAGAACAAAACACATTGCATTTTCATTCAATTTATTAAATGGTAGAAAGCGTGTTTTAGTACAATTCGGCTTACAGAACTAGCATCCATTAAATAAGACTAACATTAATGGAGACATTTTAGAGTTATAATTTTATATATATATATATACACACACGTAAAACTTTGCACAATATAGTTACAATTATATACACACACGTATAACTTCACACAATACAACGAATGCGTACAAATGGGAACCTTTTTTTATCTGCATGCATAACAATTCATCATTCATCTCAGTGTTGCACAAATAGAATAATTATAAAAAATGTATAAATCCCTTCCCACGTGACATGTGCAGGAGAAATGAAAGACAGTACATGCCACAAGTATCATTAAAATATCCTTGGAAACGGTAAGGATTCCAGACAATTTCAGGGACAATGTCCATATTCACGATAAGGCTATACCAATCTCTCGTAGTTGGCAATTTCAATGTTTCATTCTCCGCAAACACACCGATAAATTTGGAGCGTGTGACTCGGTCACTCTTCACTACTCTCTGGAGTGTATATGCGTCCATTTTAAAAGTCTGTGACAACGGTCCTGAAACGGTTGAGCTCTATTAGAGCTTGTGATTCGAGGTATACTAGTACACTAAGAGGCGCGTCTATAGGGTCGGCGAACTCCAATCTCACAGAGATGTTCCCACTTTGTTGTGGCCTTAAGTGTGTATTTACACAAGCAGCTAAGTCGGGGGTAATATCAAATGGTTAAAGGTTAAATTGATCGACAAATTCTTTCGGCGTTACGCCAAACCCAAGCTCGTCACAGCCACCGGCAATGTAGGCCAGATTGCTATAAGCTCTCGCGCAGAGCGGGAGCACAGCGTCTGATGAGTAGTTCGTAACCATAGTCCCGCCGAATGCAACGCCATTTACGTATAGTTATATTTTTAAGGCCGAAATTTTCGAATTTAAAGGCGCTCTTTTTATATTTTTCATTCGTCGAAGCGTGATCCTGCATCCCAATTAATATCCTTTTAGGTAGAACTCCCAGGGCCACGTTTTCTAGCTGCTTCGAGGCAAATCCGGCGGCACGTGTATAGTTTGATCTATACTCTGTTAATTGGGTATTTTACTGTTGCGTGTAGTAAATTTTTTTCAATTTCTACATATTTCGGCGAACTTAATTTCACTCGCCGTACGCGCAGATATGTTTCCATGATGTGACTCACAACGGGCTTTGCGCCCTCTTCTTGATCAGGTCCCAGATTTATGCATATCTCAGGATTCGTGCGGTTGAGTTTTAGCTTCATCTCCATCCCATTCATAAGCAGTTTCTCCTGGAACGTGAAGTCTGTATGCAGAAGTCCAAAACACTCGTATATCTTTTTAGAATTTTAAAAATTATCCTTTATACTACTTTCGTCTTTAGTCTGATAATAGCCCTCGGCAGTTAAAAAGGAATCCTTCGCTTATTTTGAAAAGTTGAGGACAATTTCCAGATAGGCTCGTAGGTGATAATAACTGGCTCCTGCCGAGGTGTTAACCTGATTTAAATACACCTCACACTGGCTGAATATGGAGTGTAGAAAGTTGGTTTCAGGTATACTGAGTAACTATCATCGCAGTCCGTTCCATCTGAATGGGTTATACGCAGTTAGCGTTTAGCGTACCTGTGCATACAGCTTGGATAAAAAATGTATGGGCCTGAGCTAGGTATCACGAATTCTATAGGGGCACTCGGTGAACTAATTGTGTTTAATGGATTAATTGTAATAAAGTCGCTATGCTCAATAGGAACCTGTGTAGGTGGCATATCAAAGAGGGACAGTTCCGATTTACAACATTGTGAGCTACACGGATGGATGAAACTCGCCATGACGAGTAAGAAATAGTGCCACCTCTCTCAACAAGTAGTAATCAGCCTATGATTCGTGAGAGTAGTGTCCTCAGCTTATATAAGTTAAAAATATGATCAGCCATAGGCTTCATACGCTTAGAACACTTCTTTTTTGATGTCCTTTTACGTTTAGCGCCACGTGTTGGTAACCCCTTCTTCCTGACAGCCTTCTTCTTCTTCTTTCCGCCACCACGGATTTTTCTCTTTGCATCTTTGATGATTTCGTCCCGTGTGCGTTTTAAATGTTTTCTATAGAGCTTCTTTAGGTTTAGTTCCACCCATTGTGTCTTCTGCGCGTTAAAACCTGATTGTAACGCCTTCCTCCCGAGGTATCTAGCACCCCTCTTCAAGAGTGGGACAGCCGTGCGTAGTATGGTTGAAAAAATGGAGCCAAGCCCACTCCCACGCTGATATCTCCCTCCTCGATAGACTGTGAAAGGCCTTCGGGTCATTATAACTGAATGCGACGAAAGTGTAGCTTCACTGTTAAGCTCCCATCACCGAATGGGAAATTTTTTCTCTCAATCGTTCTTTTATATATTGAGATATTGATTAATAGATTAGTTGCAACATTCACATAATGGGGCTTGTATATGTAATGCTCAAACTCTTCCCTCTATTGTTGGGAATGAGTACAGTGCGCAGCAGGCGCGCCTGGGTGTCCCCAACAAATTGATGCTCCACGATATTGCTCTAAATATAGCACATGTCTGGGGATGGGTAGCTTTCACCCAATTTCTCCAACTTCAACTGATACATTAAGCTGAACAATTCATTTTGTGACTCGTGAAAGGATCTCTGGGGAAGAAAAATGGGTCCTCTATAACAATATTAAGCGTCAACATCAGTGGCTTAGCCGTGAAACAAAGCCTGAACCTCAGCCAAGGAATAGACCCCATTCAAAGAAAAATTTTATATGCGTCTGGTGGGATATGCAAGGAATTATTCATTTTGAGCTTCTGTCAGATAACCAAACAATCACAGCTGAAGTCTACTGCCAACAATTCCAACGATTGAAGATTGCATTACAAGAAAACCATCCTGCATTAATCGCAGAGGTGTTCTATTCCACCAGGATAACGCGCGCCCTCACACTGCTCGAATCACCACTGCCCATGGGCGCCCGCAGGATTTTTTCCAAGGGGGGGCAAAATTTAATGTATTAATAGGTAGGGACCAGAGCAAGCAAAAAACTTTTGACCCCTTAGGAACCAGCAGGTTAATTCTAAGCAAGTTTAGTGTTGTATTTTCTGTAATGGAAAATGCAAATATATATTGTATATACATACAATGCACATGATAACAATCATTATTTTATTTATAACAGAAACATGATAGAATGAAGAAAAAAGCACACTGAAGTAAATGTTGTACCTAATTTGAAAACGGTGTTTCGAGCATCACCTACACTGCTCATTTGAATAGGAATTGTAGTCGTTTGCGGTCACTACCAAAATTATGAACAACCTTTTCCATAAAATCAGCTTTGTTGGAGTTGATTTTCTCCCGGTGAACATATAAAAAGGTAGCAACCTTTTATCATGCACACAAATAAAAATTTTCACCCTTTAGGAAGCAGTTGGATACTTTTCAGCAAGTTTAGGATATAAATATTTTCTTAGAAAATATTTAATATATTTTCTTGGCATTTCCAGGGGGAGGCAAGCGCCCCCCCTTGCCCCTACCTGCGGGCGCCCATGCCACTGCCCAATTGGAAGCATTTGGTTGGGAAAAAATGCCTCATCCACTTTATTCTCCGGACATCGCACCTTCAGACTACCACTTATTCAGAAGTCTGCAATACCATCTAGATGGACAAAAGTTGCAAGCCAGGGAAACTATCGAAAACGAAGTGATCGCTTTTTTAACTCGAAACCAAGGGATTTCTTCGAACGTGGCATAAAAAACTTTTCTACAGTTGGGAGAACGTTATAGAAAAAGAAGGGAATTATATTGATGATTAATTTGTCATTATATCATTTAGTTTTTGTTGTGAATAAACTAAAAATTCGAGCAAATTTGTCGTTATAAGTCCTTAAATTTTTGTTCTGAATGAACTAAAAAATCGAGCAGAATATATGTTACACCCTTATAAATACCATTTTCTGCAACTCCTCGCGGTAAAAGCCTCCTGCGATTTACTCCCCATTCAAATCTTCAACGTAATACATCATTATCTCGCCTTTAGGTCTCATAGCACTAACTTTAAAAATCTCACGTGTCCAACCTTGCTCAAATCCCTTCGCGAATTTATTTCGCGAACGCGATAGCCTTACATAATCATTGATTTTGAAACGTGTAGAATGTGGTGGCGGTGTTCCACCTCTTTTCCCTCAGTCTCTGGCGCGTACCTCTTTCTAAAACTTCGTTAGGTGTTGTGCCATTCGTAGGGTGGTGTGAACGGTTGTATGACGAGCCAATGACCCCAGAATGTTATATATCTGTATGTGTTTTTATGGGTAAAATAGCGATGCATGCGTTCCTTTATGGTACATTGAACTTTTTCAGCTAAAGAAGCCTTATGTATAGAATTGCTAGTGTAGTAACTGATATTAAACTGTGTCAACATGTTCTGAAAAGCACGGCCTATAAATTCTTTCCCCATATCCGTACGAAAATAGCTAGGAACCCTGTTTTCTTTCAACATCAGCGTTTTGGTAGCTTTAGCAACTGTTTCAGGCGATTTATTTTTCAGAGGAATTAGCCCAGATATGTAGAGAATACATCTATTATGAATAGAATGTAGCGGTAGCCATCATTATACACTGAATATCTTTGCATTTCTGTTAAATTCGCTTGCCAAAGAGAGTCACTCGAAGCCGCTGTTGTTCTGGCCATTTTAAACCTTTTTCTCACCGGCTTATGAAGTGTCTAAGCATCCTGCTCCCGCAAAAACCTCTGAACATCTTTTTTCCCTACTGCATCATTGTAAACACCTCTGTACAGTCTATTAACTCTGCCATAGGAGGCGGGATTAGAAATGTCATAAGAGCGTTTCCTTAAAATGTTAGCCATTTGCGTATTTTAGAGACACGTGGATAAGGTTGGCCGTCTGGTCTCTTCTTTCTCCTCTTCAGAGATGCTACTGTTCGGGGTGATGGCGTATTCAGTTGTGACACATGCGAGACTTGTTCCAAGTCTTTTAACCTATTCAGATTCCTATCAATGTTTTGGGGACATTTATTTGTTGTAGTCTTGTTTTAATATGCTTCCAACCTGTTGGTGAGGGCCTGTCCAACTTTCTCACCAGATCATGGACAATGTCGACGATATTGGATCCCTGTACCCTTGTTCCTTCGAAAGTGACTTCGCCTGTATCGGTCCACTGTATGATGGGGTCCTCACTAAATAGATTATAAAGAATTAAGCCTTTATTCCTCAATGTATGTGGGAGACTGCTTTTTAATACATGCTCGATGTGTTGCGTTCCGTTATTCTTTGGCTGGTCATCTCTAACGTCGGGCCCGGTCCTATGTCGCCATACTCATTGTTGCTAGCGCTGTGACTAAAAAACCACGGGGAGCTCTGTCGGATTCTTATAATCTTCGTACTCATGAAGAAATTTCTGCACAGCCTCTTGGTACAAGATCCTTTTCTCATCAGGTGACTTTTCACTGTTTAATAGGGCTAACAATTCGCTTTCCATTCTTTTAAGAATACTTTTACGGGGTTCTAGAACCGTGTCTGGATTCTATGAACTTTGCAATGAAGCATACACCTCATGTGGAATCACTACCACTTTCTTCATTATATTAATCTAGTCAGTAAAGGTCCCAAAACTGAAAATAAGATGGTTGGGAATGATAACCCTCTTTGTACAATTATTTGCTTTTTCTTCCCTGAAGTTTGACTTTTACGAGCGAGCACACGTATTATGTTTGTAACGAGGTAGGCGAGACTTCTGAGGGGGGTTTCATTCGCACATTGCATTTTATAACATTAAGACAGATTTCACAGATGCATTTTAAAAAGTCGGAGTCGATATTTTTAACAAACAACTACTGCAATGCCCGGTGCAATCGTTGATAGATTTTTATTAATTCACGATATTTCTTTAGCCTATTTGTTATTCTGGAATATACACCGTTTCAGGCTCGTTTGGGAATATATTCGTTCTTAGAAGCAGCCTAAACGTGTTTCGCGGGTGAAGGTGGTGGGAGAACACTGTAAATGTCTCGGCAAACGTTTTATCCATTTCCAACATGAGATCGTCAATTACATTGACTGTATGCTCATTTCCCTTTATCGAATTAACGTCATATACACCTTTGTGGAGCAAAATATCATTTTGGAAGTCGTTGAACACTGATTGATACGTCGATTAGCACCATATTACTTCATGCACAAATTTTGAGAACATCTCCCCCTTATCTTTAATAATTTTAAGCATAAACACAGTTTTACCACATCCTGTAGGGCCAGATATAATACATGTGGATGGGATATAATACATGTGGATCTCTAACACGACACACCCCTAAGTGGGTCATTTACAAAATATAATAAAAATTTAAGTGCTGCTCCTTATATTCTTGTTTTTCTTCTTCAATAGAACCGTGAATGACGACGATGTACAGCCCCCCATTATCGATATTACAGATGACCCTGATGACCGTGTAGCTACAGACTCGACCCCCGCTGACGGACCCTCAAGCGATACCTGTAGCACGCGATAATTCAAAGCGGAAGCATGATGAAGAACCCTCCACGTCAGGTATAAAGCGTGCCAGCATTGCGCCGGCTGTTAGACCCCCAGTAATAGAGCCCCAACCCTCTACGTCTTACGACACAACCCCCACAATAGTACCTTCCTCAAATATACCCCCTTATTCCTGTTCAATTCCGGGTACTTCCTCCACACCAGCAGCAGCAGCTTCTCGTGCTGTGGAGGAAGGTATAACATTCGAATTGGAGCGCACCGCTACACCCACCCTTGCCCTGACTAGAAATCGGTACGTGGTCAGGGTTGACACTGGATCCCTGTATGGCAACGATGTTGGACTGCGACGCGTAGTTGAACATATTGTGGAGTTTGCCCTTCAGAACCG
Source organism: Bathynomus jamesi (assembly GCA_023014485.1). NCBI lineage: Eukaryota > Metazoa > Arthropoda > Malacostraca > Isopoda > Cirolanidae > Bathynomus > Bathynomus jamesi. The sequence goes on from JAJOZX010001779.1 coordinate 756,131, forward strand.
CGACGAACGTGAAGTCCGGACGAGGTTGTCCTTCAGGTTCGGGTCAGATGACGGGGATGTAGATGATTTTTTGTAGTATTACCGTTCAGACGCTCTGTGGCTGTAGACATAGAATATATCTTGAGCCGTATAATGCAGGCCTCTCAAAGTAGTACGGCCTTCAATATGGACAACTTCATGATAGATATTGACAGAGTATTCCGGTTTGCGGGTCATAGTGCCACCCGTTATACTCATAATTTCAATTCTCAATCTATTTACAGAAAGCATTTAAACGTCGATCGTGGTTGCGGCTTTATAGCAATAGTCTTAGCGCATATGTTCACTGTACTAAATACAATCGCGTATAATATCTCGCTGCCTACGGTTCTGCAGCGTGCCCGTAAACTGGCTTCAGATTGTAAGCTTGAGTTTGAGTCTAATATGGGTCCTGAAGAGCTGAGAAGGGTCAAGCAGGAAATGAATGTTCGTATAGTTGTATTTGGAATGGATGATCGTCGTAGGACTGTGTATGTTTTTAAAAGATGTGTGAGAGAGCGTAAAGACCTCTACTTATTTTAGGATTGTCAAGAACATCGTATCTCCCCATCGGTAATATAAGGACACTCTACGCTAGCTAGTTATGATAAAAGTCGAAAATATGGAAGGCATCATGATTTGTGTAGGGGATGTCTCGAGTTTTGCGGATGATATAGTGAAACATTGTGAGAAGTGCTATACGGTATGTGAGCAGTGTAAAAGCCCCAAATGTGAAAGTCGTGCAGTTGAAGCTGAGAAGAGGGAATGTAATGTGTGTAGACGTACATTTTCAATAATAAATGCTTTGAACTCCATATGAATTAGCACTTGCAGGAAAATGAGAATCTGTGAATGTGGCATGCTTCATATGATAGACAGTTGGGGTAAGTTTGTGCATAAATGCGATGAAATTCACTGTTCTACATGAAAAATATAAGGCGGATGGAGTGAAGCATGTATGTTATATGAAAGATGCTAAGCCTAATAATAACCCTTGTATAACCGTGTACTACGATACAGAAACATACACGAACGCTGAAACCAAAGAGGTTATTCCACATTTGCTCGTAAGTCAGAGTATCTGTGATGAGTGCATGGATGTCGAGTGTGATGAGTTTCACAAATGTGGTAAACGGACAGACGTTTTTAAAACACTTGCACACGACAGCCCTGTGAAAATCTTTATATCCTATATTGTCAAGTTGGCGGACAAGTTCAAAAAAATGACTGTGTATATTCTTGCTCATAACGGAGCAAAATTTGACACAGTTCCTTTATAAGGAGTTGCTTGAACACGAGTCATTGGAGATATTTACAGGCGACCCCTTGAAAAGAGGCAACAAACTAATACAAATGCAGATAAGAGGTAATGTTGAGTTTAAAGATGGGCGAAGCCGCTGAAGTTTCAAAAGTGTATTTCCCTTACTCTTTCTTCACTAACGAAACTTAAAATTACGTAGTACTGCCTCCCCCGAAACATTACTTTAACTACAACAACATAAGTGATAGTGAGCGTGAAGATTTTGACCGCTACTACAACAGTTTTAATGAAACTAGTCCATACGATATAGCTGATGAATGTGAGCGTTATTGCGTGAATGATGTGTGCGTGCTTAGAGTATGTTTCCAGGCCTTTAGAAGGATGTACAATTTAGGGTTATGACTTTTTAATATTTTGTCATAAATATTGTTTCCTGTATCATCAATCGATGAACGTTTGCTTGAAAACAATAAAAAGGGCCTAATTCTTCAGAATTAAAAAAAACTGTCACCCCGAAAGCAAATAGAGTATATTAGTATATTCGATACAGCTGCATTGCGCCATTCTAGATTGGTTACCTAGTATTTTCTTGAATATTCCGGAATATACCGAAAAGCACTAAATACTCTGGAAAATCACTGGAACAGAGACCCATCTGCAATAGCTATACCAAGGAGCAACCAATGTGCGGAACGTGCCATTAAGGTGATGCAAGAACTTTACGTAAACTGTAAAAATAAAGACAACCTTAATCACAGGTTTATTTTAAGCAATAAGTAAAACAATTAAAACAATAATAGAGTAAATGTATAATATTGTATTTGTATAATTAATATGTATTGTATAGGTATAATGTTGTATAATATAATATATGTTTATGTATAATAATTGTGAAATAAACATGCAAATTTCTATTTATTATTTTATTAAATTTTATTTTTTATTTTGGGGGGGGTGAAGTTTTTTCAAAATATATCGAAAAAACTGTTATTTTCATTGTCAGGGGGCAAAAGTTCATCGATTTATGATACAGGAACATGAGGTTATAAAAATGTCATAACCCTAATGTACATAGCCCGTTTCAAATGCGATCCGCTCCAAGTCGCAACCACGAACGCCTCATTATGTTTTACAGTGTTCAAGAATAACTTCATGCCTAAAGACACCTTAGCCATCATTCACAGAAAAAAAAACCGCAGTTATGGGCACAAGGCTATTTACTGGCTCATACACCTACAGCAACAGACTGGGATATATATAAAACACGCCCACAACACGGGTGAAGTACCTATTAAGGTCAATTGTCGTGTTTTTGGGTTGATGGTCTAAGTGAGGACCCAACCACTGGTGAGAAGACTGTGTACTCCTTTAACGGCTGCTGGTAGTATGGATGCCCACGCCCTGAGTGTACCGTCACAGGGGACGTCCATGGAAGACTCCGGCCGACCCGTAACCGCGATCAACTTATAGGCTCCCAGTTCACTCACAACATTGTGTGGGAGCATGAGTATGATGCACGGATGGAAACAGATGGCCTGTACCGTGAAGAAATAAGGGCCACCAAACGTTCAATGGTGTTGGACCCCCTCAAATGCGGTGACGGCTTGTTATAAGGGCGTACAAATTCAAGCTATACTTCCCGCCTACGGAGGGCGTGAAACTCCATTACTACGACTTATGTTATTTATATCCCTTCGTGATGAAGAACAATCCGTACCCCGTAGGTGCACCTGAAAAACTGGTGGGTCCCGCCATGCCAACCATCGATGAGTTCTCAGCTAACTTGAGTGAGCGCTACTTTGGACTCTCTTTCGTAGACGTGCTCCCCCCCTCGCGATTTATGGATGCCGATCTTACCCGTCGTTATACTGTAGATCACAAGCTCATGTTTCCCCTGTGTGTGAAATGAGCAGAGGAGAACAATGGGGATTGTAATCATTCAACAACTCAGTGTAAGATCAGAGGTGTGTGTATACAAGCCCTGAGCTGGACCTAGCCGTTCGCCATGGGTACAGAATATTGAAGATACATGAGATGTGCAGGTTTCAGAAGCTACCCAACCTTTTCACGTCATATATAAACGCTTTTTTGAAGGATAAGGTAGAAGCATCGGGGTATCCGCGAGGAGTTGTTACCGAAGAGTTTAATTTTCTCCTTTGTGTGAGTGCGTGTGTACAATCCTAAGCTCCGCCCACTGTGAGCTCGGTCATGTGACTCCTGCTACTACCTGGACATATCTCTTCCCCAGTGTGCTCAGTTGACCTCTGCAAACTTTGGAGCTCAGACGTGTATCAGACGTGTATTTTCTCACGTAGACGAAAAAATAGTGATGGCTACTTTTGATATTGCGTGTTTGACGTTTATGAAGTGGTATTCGATAAAGTCGGAAGATGTGGTGAATACTGAAAGACGACATACCCCACCCTCCTTTGAGACTTTTAAGACTACATTGAATCGCGCGAAGGAACAAGATGTTCAAATACTCTATGGGTATTCTGGCGAGAGCATTGCCGGATTTCGCGGCACAAACGACGTAATGGACTACGTTGTATGGCTAAACTGTATAAAAGCATACATATACCGTGAGGTGAAAGAAACAACGCTTGCAGAAGAGAAGCAACAGATATGGATAATGAGTCTTGTTGATGAGTGGTGTGACAGGCGGTATTATTTCATGCTCCATCATACCGAGTACGCATACCCTGAGGCTGAGAATGTAAACCTTGTCATCATGGACAAGCTAAAATACTTTTAACACTACATTCATATGACGAAGTTCGCAGTGAGGTTGCGGGTAAAGGCCTTTGTGAGTTTTTAATAGAATTTAGAGACGAGTATCGATTGTTAAATAAAAAGGATAAATACGGCCACATGTTCCTCTCAAATAGTGCACCGGATTGTTAATGTGTGGAGAACGTCAAGTGAACATAAAACATTAAAACTGAAATTACCCCGTGTCAGAAAATTGCCCCGTATAATGGCCACAAGTACTAGTATGATTCATGCTAGAACAAATCCGTACACGATTCAACATCTTATGGTGTGACTCGCTCCACCGTCGAGCCCATCCGCCCACCCGTGGCTCATAGTCATCTCAGAGCTTGAACCGACTGGACGTGCACTCAAATACGATGGAACTTCCTTTGAGAAGCATTCTCAATGCCGCGTACGATGTGTCCGTGACGAAGTAATTGCGCGTGTTCAGGTGTGAAACCGGTGACATTAACTATGTACTTGAAACGATTTGTAGACAAGCAAACTGGTAAACGTAATGTTATTGATTTAAGTGTTGAGGAGATGAAGAAAGTCTTCGTGATAGTTGAGAAGTGGGGTGAGGACCGTTATAAAATACCTGCAGGTGTAGGTACAAGAAGAGTACAGATTAGTGATGCCCCCTCATGTTTCGTTGTTTGTACGTTGTGTATAAATAACGATCAACCATGCATTGATATACGACTGATGTGGAAGAATGCATCTGATAATAACGTTCTTGTCCCTACGCGAAACCGATTCATCCTCGACAGAATGTTTGAAATCGTCGGCTTCCGCAAGCTGAAGCCTATATTAGACGCTCGTGTTACGGATATGATTTATTTTGACACGGTTCTTGAATACGCATACACCGCTCTGCTCGAAGGATTTATCGAATGTAGGAATGAGCAGGGCGAGAATGGTCTAGAGCTGGATACTTTTTTAAAAGGTTTAGACTTTGAAATATCATGAACTTTGTTACAAAGGACTTGAGTGGGACAGGGTAGAGCTCGCCTACACTGTTCACCCCGAAGAATTGTACCTCCATATAATGAGCAGCTGTCGTTACGACTTGGGAGATTATTTCAATTGCCGCTATGCGTTGTGAAGAACAGTTCACGATTGAAAAGCTCGGGACGATAAGAAAAAACCCTCGATTGGAAAGGAGTGTTTATAAATTTGTATTTAATAATAATGTGGTTGCTAACGATACCCTCTTTGTGTGTGCTTTTGATTGTATTCTATCCGTGTTTGAAGATAACTTGCCAACCGAATGTAAAGTGGGCAGAAGAATAGTATTGAACGATATGAAGGCCATTTACAGCGAGTATAGGCGCCCGCACACCTTGAGTGGTGAAATAATGTTAAATCTTATTTGCTGCGTAGTGTAAAGCAATAATGATGTGACTGTAGACTCGATTACGTGCGTGTTTAGTGTTTTAGTTAAGCGCAGTAAAACGAATGTATTTTGATGTATATTTATTTTCACTATATTTAATTATTCAATATAATTGTGTGTATATGATATATATATATATATATATATATATATACAGAGTGGGCGGAAAGTAGCTCCCTATTTTGGATTGGTAAAAAAATACGTATATTATCCATTTATTTCAGAAGAAATAATATGAAAAGGTAGGCATACATGGTAGGTTTTCTCTAAAATTCAATGTGGGCTCCGAGCCCAGGAATGGCGTCCACTGACTTTAGCAGGAACTCCGGCGGGATGGAGGACATGACTTCCCGAATTCGGTCCTCCAGTTCTTCCAATGTCCTCGGTTTGGTGCGGTAGACTTCTTCCTTTACCCACCCCCAAAGAAAGAAGTCGCACGGTTACCGCTGAAAAACGGCAGAATCGGTTCAGTGTAACGGTGTGGTGTGGTATGACCTCAGATCAGGTTGTGGGCCCGTTCCTTCTGCGCAACACCATGAATGCTGAGCGGTACCTTGCTATGTTGCGAAACGAGGTCTGGCCGGTTGTCAGCACATGGGAGAACATCGACGATCTGATATTTATGCAAGATGGCGCCCCTCCGCACTTCGCTCTTGTTGTCCGTGAGTGGCTGGATGCCCACTTCCCTGGGCGTTGGATGGGTCGTCGTGGTCCACATCAATGGCCAGCCAGGAGCCCCGACTTGACACCGTGCGACTTCTTTCTTTGGGGGTGGGTAAAGGAAGAAGTCTACCGCACCAAACCGAGGACATTGGAAGAACTGGAGGACCGAATTCGGGAAGTCATGTCCTCCATCCCGCCGGAGTTCCTGCTAAAGTCAGTGGACGCCATTCCTGGGCGGCTCCAGAAGCTGGTGGAAAGAGTTGGAGCCCACATTGAATTTCAGAGAAAACCTACCATGTATGCCTACCTTTTCATATTATTTCTTCTGAAATAAATGGATAATATACGTATTTTTTTACCAATCCAAAATAGGGAGCTACTTTCCGCCCACCCTGTATATATGCATATATATATATATATATATATATATATATATATATATATGATGAATAAAACCACGAAGGAAAGGAAACACAAAATGGTGCTCAAGCGCTTTCGTCTAATGACATCCTCAGGAACACTGAAGTATATAAAAAGGTTAAGCCTATATATAGGTTACAGAAAGAAAAAAAGAAAAAATAAATAACATACATACACACAAACACACATATATATATATATATACATACATACATATCTATATATACAAATACATACATACATACATACATACATATATACAATAAACAGAGAAGTAAAAATAATAAAAAATTAAAAATTAAAACCTTAAAGGATTACCAATGAGGCGTACAGATTGTAAGGAAAAATATCGATTTTTAGCACAAGATCAAATGGATTATAAAAATACAAATTTATACTGGAACTCTGCCGGGTTTTAGCACAATGCTGCCTATGGTCAGGTTTCGATATATATAAAAAAAATAAAAAATAAAATGCAAAAAAAGTTAATCGATTTTTAGCACAAGATCAAATGGATTATAAAAATACAAATTTATACTAGAACTCTGTCCGGGTTTTAACATATTGCTGCCTATGGTCAGGTTTCGATATATATAAAAAAATAAAATGCAAATTAAAAGTTAATAAAGTAGAAGACAAGTTTACCAAAGATTTAATGTTTTACACTTCTTATCTAAATCTGCTTTAAAGGAATTCAACATAACAGGATCGAGTTGAAAAAGACCTTTGCTTATGTTGAAGTTATTTGAAAGTTGGATAATGGCAGACTCAAGAATATTTCTATTAACAATGTTGCTTGAATGGAATAAAACTGAAGCATTATTCCAATCAATACAGTGGGCTAACTCTGACAAATGGACAAAAAGGGCACTGGACAACTGTCCTGTTCTAACGGAATATTGATGCTGTTTTATACAGTCATGTCCTCCATCCCGCCGGAGTTCCTGCAAAGGTCTTTTTCAACTCGATCCTGTTATGTTGAATTCCTTTAAAGCAGATTTAGATAAGAAGTGTAAAACATTAAATCTTTGGTAAACTTGTCTTCTACTTTATTAACTTTTAATTTGCATTTTATTTTTTTATATATATCGAAACCTGACCATAGGCAGCAATATGTTAAAACCCGGACAGAGTTCTAGTATAAATTTGTATTTTTATAATCCATTTGATCTTGTGCTAAAAATCGATTAACTTTTAATTTGCATTTTATTTTTTATTTTTATATATATATCGAAACCTGACCATAGGCAGCATTGTGCTAAAACCCGGCAGAGTTAAAGTATAAATTTGTATTTTTATAATCCATTTGATCTTGTGCTAAAAATCGATATTTTTCCTTACAATCTGTACGCCTCATTGGTAATCCTTTAAGGTTTTAATTTTTAATTTTTTATTATTTTTACTTCTCTGTTTATTGTATATATATGTATGTATGTATGTATGTATGTATTTGTATATATAGATATGTATGTATATATATATATATATATGTGTGTTTGTGTGTATGTATGTTATTTATTTTTTCTTTTTTTCTTTCTGTAACCTATATATAGGCTTAACCTTTTTATATACTTCAGTGTTCCTGAGGATGTCATTAGACGAAAGCGCTTGAGCACCATTTTGTGTTTCCTTTCCTTAGTGGTTTTATTCATCATAAATATTTTTCACGTGTTACCTTCGTGAAATAATTTTCATATATATATATATATACATTTACACTACCAGTGAAAAGTTTAAGTACATCTACTAATTTACAATGTTTTGCTGCTTAGTTCATGACATAAACTTCAAATGTAAACTTATGTTAGTTGGTTTGCTCATTGTATCAGTTGCTCGGAGACACTAGCACCGGACAGGTACTAGAGATGAAATTGCCTACCTGGCTTTCATATTGTATGCTTCAGTGCATCTGCCCAATGCATTGTTGTAACACAGAAGCTTCTTCAAAATAACCTTCAAAATGTGTTAATTTTCGTTTAGTATGCAACCTAAAATTAATGCTCTTACCTCTGCAGAAAGGTCCAAAAAGAGTTTAAAAGTCTTTTCTTGGGGTAATGTGTTTCTTCACGAGAATGGTAATACATGTGTTCAGTTATTAACATGCGCTGCAGGTCTTTATATATAAAATCCTTGCAGAGAAGTTAACTGTGAAGTTTAAGGTATATTTCTATGTTTTAGAAAGCAAAAATGGGCGACAAAGCTCAGTTTACAACAGAAAAAAGACAGTCGATTGTAACTTTGAGAAATAAGGGCCAATCACTGAGGCAAATCGCAAAAGTTAAAAGTTTCCGTGAATGCGGTTGCTTGTGCCATTAAACGGTACGAAAAAACTGGTTAAAATAAGGACAGAAAAGGGTCGGGGCGACCAAGAACCACAACAGACTCAGAGGACAAGTATATCTGAGTCACCAGTCTGCGCAACAGACCCCTCACAGCACTTGAAATCAAAGCCCAGCTGAACAACTCCAGAAGTATAAGTTTCAACATCAACTGTTCAGATAAGACTAAGAGAGGCAGGATTAAAAGGACGAACTGCAGCAAAGAAACCAATGCTGAGACTCCAGAATAAAAAGAAAAGGCTAGCCTAAGCTACAAAAACACCAAAAATGGACTGTTGACCAGTGGAAATTTGTCCTTTGGGCTGACGAATCAAAGTTCGAAGTTTTGGATCGAAACGCAGAGTATTTGTGCGGCGCAGAGCTAGTGAAAGAATGACACAACAGTGTGTTGTGCCAACAGTGAAGCAAGGTGGAGAAAGTGTGATGGTCTGGGTATGTTTTGCAGCGGAGCAAGTTGGAGATCTCCACAAAGTCACTGGAATATTGAACCAACGTGGCTATCACAGCATTCTACAGCGCCATGTCATCCCATCTGGACTGCGACTAGTTGGCCAACAGTTCATAATGCAGCAAGTGAGCGATCCTAAACACACTTCCAAGCAGTATCAAAATTACCTGAAGCAGAAAGAACGGCAACGTCAGCTCACAGTTATGGAATGGCCAGTACAGTCCACGGATCTGAACCCCATCGAGCTAGTGTGGGATGAACTGGATCGACGAGTGAAAGCTAAGCAGCCATCCAGTGCTCAGAAGCTCTGGGAACTCTTACAAGAGTGCTGACAGCAGCTTTCACCAGACTATCTTCTTTCTCTTGTTGAGCGCATGCCTCGAATTTGTTCTGATGTAATTGCTGCTAGAGGAGGCTATTTTGATGAATCTAAAATTTAGACGTTCCTTTTGGTAACGACCTGATTTGTTATTTAAGTTCCCATGTTTGTACTTATGAATTTGTGTCATGGTAACTTAGTTAATAAACAAAAAACTTTAAACAAAATTTGAAATTTATGAATATTTCAGGTTGTACTTAAACTTTTGACTGGTAGTGTGTATATTTTTCCTGTACTAATATGTTGATGATTATACTCCATCGTTGTGTATATTATTATTATTTTTTCAATATATTTAATGTTTTTATTTTCAATATATTTAATATTATTTTTTATTTTCAATATTTCTCCTGTGCTGTTATATTGATGGTTATACTCCATCATATTGTACATTATTATGTTTTTATTATATATATATATATTCCTCGTCCGTATTTCTTATGCTTTTATTATTTTTTATTTTATTTTTTTGATCATATGTACTCCATCGTTTGTATAGGATTGTATATTTATTTTCTATATATTTCGTGAAATTGATTCCAATAATTCGTCTAAATACACAGAATGAGGTAATGGTGTTTTATTTAATTATTTTGGTTGTATATATAAACGATATTACTATTTAATTCTATGTATACCAAATGGCTGGTTTGGCCTTCTAAACCGACTGACGAATTTCTAAGCCAATTGTCAAGAATACCTGAATAGCGCAATCTGGCAGCTGAAAAGTTAATTACTATATACACCTGCCTTCTACGTCTTCAACGTCAACTGCCGGGTTAAGCCAACTGGCAGAAAGCCAACTGTCAAGAATATATGCTTTAATTAAATAAATAGCGCAATCTGACAACTCAACCCTAATAATGTACACCTGAACAAGCCATTTACGCCTTCTAAGAAGCCATCTAAGCCAACTGGCTGATTAGGATCTTATAAGACAGCGAGTGCTCGGATGAACTCTCATTATGCGTCTGGCAGGAGCCAGGCGAACACCCGTCTATCCTTCTTATGTTAGAGGTTAGGTTTCCCTTTCGGGGTGAGGCCGTCCCACCTTCTCCCTCCCCCAAAGACCCTCCTCCTTTCTCTCCCTCTCTTAGGTTAGGTATACCCGATTGTAGGGGTGAGGCCGTCCCACCTTCTCCCCCAAAGGAGTTAGGTGGACTCCCCCAACTTGCTGGGGGAGTTCCCCTTCATTGTAGCTTGGGGGATAACCACCTCCCCCTTGTTGCATAACCTCTCCCCCTTTGTTGCGTAACCTCTTGCAACATTGATCAACATTTTCAATTGCATTGCACTCTAACCTTTTGCGGTCATACTATTTGCATCATCAGTTATGTTAGGCAAAAATACCACGAACCCTGTTACATCGTGAGACACCATGTGAAGACAAGAAGAATCAGAGGAAAAGTCATTCGTTAATTTTTCACATCGACTAAGAAGCTTTACAACACAATGAATTAGAGTCCACTGTTGATTAATTATTTATTGAAGGTTGCTACAGTATGTTATAGTCGGAGGCGTATGCAAAAACAGCAGTTTCTCGTTGAAGAAGTCGTTGTAGCATTTAGAATGTAGCGTTCCATTGGGTGATAACGTCTCTTATAAGTTTGTTTTCGGGTAAATTATGTTGCTTCTGGAATTCCTTAAGTCTGTCAAAGGCTGGAGATGAATAATTAAAATGCAACAGATTGGGCGCGCAATTGCACATATCTCTGAAACAGATTTCTGACTAAGAATGGCTTCATCAACTGCAAGTGCTAAAATATGATTCGCACAAGCAACAGGAGTAATTTTGAGAACACTAACAGCTTTAGTAATATTACAGCCATTGTCGTGCACAACTTCATGCACACGATCGCTCTTTATTGACCATTCTTCCAATATAGAAATCAATGCAGTTGCAAATTTTTAATGAGTATGGGAATGTGGCAGATTTTTGATGGCTAAAACATGCTGCTTTTGCTCACATTTACTATTAATTCTACTGTATGTGCTGTCAAACTGATAAAGGCTTCATTTTTTATAGTGACGCCTAAAAACCCAAATAAAACATATTAATTCGGCCGAATAGTTTTGCACCAAATATTTGGTATTCGGTGAATTTTAGCACTCGGTACATCCCTAATACTCGTATATATATAATGTTACATACAGACCATGCATGGAACAAGGAACCCTTCTGGGAAAATTAAATCCACTATAGTCTGAATAAATAATGGGAAATGACAAATACTAAAGTTTTTCTTTTTCGTGATGGAAGCCCAACGTGAGCAACGGGTCATGACCGGGTCATGATTTAATTTTCCCAGAAGAGTTCCTTGTTCCATGCGCAGTCTGTGTTACATAAAAGTTTCTCAGGTGACCGTTCTGAGTTGTATCGTGTATTTGTCAGGTTCACTATGTATTTTTGTTCAAATTTTATGGAGATTAGCAAACCAGTACATTTTTGAGAAGCTTATGGCATCAGGAATATGAAAAGTAATGTTTACATTTGCGCAGAGTTTATAAATCCTGATGCTTCAATAATTTTGCAGTAGTGTTGCAATATTTAATTTTATACTGTAAAAATTTATGTTAACACAACTAGTACACAATTATCTTGGTGTTGGTTAATATAGTGGTGGCTCTCTTTCTTTTCAGTGCCTGAGTCATCATGAGTGAAGACCCGGGAACCAGCAAGTTGAGTTCGGTCAAGTCATCCATGGACACAGTAAACTGGAAGCAGTGCATTCTTTGTCAGGAGTCCACTGCCAGCAAAGGAACACTTGTTCAATATCCCAGAACAGAATCATACCAGAAACTACTCGATGTAGTGGAAGAAAGAGCCAGCTTACAGTATGGAAAATATGTTGACGTCAAAAGACACCTCAAAGACTTTACCAAAGAAATATTGATTGAAAGGAAACCCATGTGGCATCGCAGTTGTTATTCTGATGCCACAAATCAAATATCCATACAGCGAGCGAGAGACCGCTTGCAGCATGCCATGTCTACAGGAACCCATGCTGTGAAAAAACGTGGGCATAAAAGAGCAAGCTCTGAAATGGCGTAATCAGCAACCCCAGGCACCTCAGCACCTTTCACTAGATCTGCGACAGAACCGTTGACAAGGGATCACTGCTTCTTATGTCAAGAAGATGATGACCAGCGTCTCTTCACCGTACGAACTGAAAACGCGAGGAAGGCACTTAGACGAGCTGTGGATATTTCCCAAGATCCAGTATTGATGACAAGACTAAGCAATGCACTCTCACCAAGTGATGCCCATGCGATAGATGTAAGATACCACAAACCATGCTGGACACGATATGTGTTCCATGTCCTGAGGGATGATGCCAGCAACCGGGCCAAGTCTACAAAGACAGACCTACCAATGCAAGTACCATGCTTGATTGAGCTGATCAATCTCATTGAATATCAAACCCAAAATAAGGCTCATCTACCCATGGATGCCATCGAAAAAAACTACATATCTATGCTTGGTGGTAGTGATGAGGCACAGAAGCACACTCCGACACTGACACGACAGTGGCTAAAGGACAAAATTCTTACAGAGTTACCAAGTGTGAAGTCAGTGAGGCAGAAAGACAGAAGAAAACCATCTGTTCTTTACTGTCCTGAAGCCTGCGAAGAAGATATGGTCTACACTTCCTTGATGCAAGATGCCACAAGAAATGAACAAAACAATGATGATATACAAGACAGCTAAGCTAATACGCAATAGCATTGCCAATTTCGCTGAGGAGAAGGAAACACACACAATTACAGTATCCAGCACAAGAGAGGATGTACCGACCGAGCTGTACAGCCTTATACGGTGGATTTTGGTGGGACCTGAGGAGGAGCTGCAAACGGAGATGAGAAGCAGGACAGTTGACAGGTCAGCATTGACCATAAGTCAGAATATCATGTATGCTTTTAAGAGCAGGAGACAAGTGCACCACGTGCCCAAGAAAGCCACTGACACATTTCGGACACCACACACACGAGAAAATCCACAGGTTGTAGGGTTGGCACTTACTGTACATCATGACACCAGGAACAAGGCGCTGATGGACCTCCTTCATGTACAGAACTACTGCGTATCACACTGCCGTGCCTTGCTCATAGAAAGAGCAATTGCCAATGCTGTTGTGGAAGCACATAACAATTTGATGGATTGTATGTACTACCTTTCCTCAAGAAAGGTACATTTGTCTTCTTCGCTGTTGATAATACAGATTTTGCAGAGGACACTGTAGATGGCAAAGGCACCACACATGGCACAATCACCGCAGTGTATCAGAAGGCAGATGCGCCTGGAAAATCAATCGCACCCAATTTGGAAGTTAGTGAGGCAAAAAACCTCTCGGTTGTCCCTTATCATCTATCCATCGAGCCTTGCAGTAAACCAAAACCTGGGCCAGTCAAGAGAGCAAAGGAATTCAAGGCGTGTTCCACAGGTGTTGCTGAATCCTATGAACTAACCAATCTTGGTTGGATGATTGCATCTGCTTTGTCTAGATCAACCGACAGTGAATCACAAAGCAGTATCCCAGGCTGGGCAGGCTACAAATCACTTGTGTCATCTAGTCAGTCACTGACTCAAGTCGGTGCCTTGCCTCTACTTCCAGAGGTCGCACATGAGTGGTCTACCATGCTGACTGTGATGTTGCAAGCGTCTCAGTTGAAGAGCTTGGCAGTTGGTGAAAACCACCCAACTGTCATAACCTTTGACATGGCCCTGTACGAGAAGGCAGTACAGTTGCTAGATGCAAGACCTAACTTGAAAAGAGAAGTTGTTCCGAGACTTGGGGAGCTGCATGCTGTGATGGCTGCACTGAGGGCACTCGGAGCCTCAATAGAAAATTCTGGCATAGATGATGCATGGATTGAGGCAGATGTATATGGGCCTGCTACAACGAGACAGATCCTCAAGTGCGGCCACTACAAGAGAGCACTCCGTGCACACATCCACACTTACATGGCTCTGTATGAACTTGCTCTAGAACAGTTCTTCACAGAGATGCCACAACTAAAAGAAATCTGCTCGAAACCAGCAAATGAATTGCAGGAAGCCTGCACAAACACAGCTTCTGGGACAAGTGATGGAGCAGAATGCATCAGAATTGCTAACACTCACCTGCTTCAAGTCTTGACCAACGAAGATGTCATTCAACAGCTGAAGAAGTGGGAAGCTCAGAAATCATCTAACGCTATGTTCAAGTCATTGATGAATTACCTCCACCGGGTTGAAACCATCTTGTTCTTTGTTGAAGCATCCAGAAATGCTGATCTCGTTCTCCATCTGGAGGCTGGAGAAGCACTCAGCAAGCTGTTTTTCGCAATGGATCGAATAAAATACAAACGCCTCTGGCCAAGGTACATCGCCGACATGCACGAAATGAAGACAAGCCATCCAGCAACATGGCGAGAACTTCAAGATGGAAACATATCTGTCACCAAGAGTGAGATTCCGTTCGTCTCAATAGGTGCAGACCATGCCTGCGAACATCTCAACAAGATGATGAAGGTTCATTCTGGCCTAATTGGCATTTCCAATAATGCGAATGCTAGGCAGCGGTTCTTCTTGGCTTCTCCAGAGATGTCGTGCCTCTCAACAGAGTTTAAAGGACAGTTCGGGCTTCAAGTAAACAAGCCAGAGGAACACCATGATGTACGACCCAGTGCTGTCAGGAAAGAACATGAAGCTGTTGACAAAATCAAGGCTGCAATACTGAGCCACGGGAATCCCTTTGCTGTTGAAGGTGATCAGCTATACAATTTCATCACACATGCATATGTACGACAAGAGTATGTTCCACAAATCTTGAACATTGATGACATCGGACAGAAGCTTTATGAAGATTATGTCACTGAACGTATCAATGGAGATGTTAGTCTCTGGGCACCAGTCAAAAAGCAGAACAACAAGATGTACATGTCTGGCAGCAAGAAACAAACTTTCAAGTTCCGTGACCAGACAGTTGACCTAAAAGAGACCAAAGATCTCTATGGTCGGCTGATGGTTCTCACCAGGTCGAGCAGGGACATCGATCAGAAGAATGCAGTTGGCAACTATGAGTTCACATTGACTCCGAGAGCACTATTTGCACCAGACGGCTCAATGCTGCCATGCACTGACAAGTCCAAGCTGATACACAGCCTTGAGAAGCTGGCAAAAACAGATGAAACCCAGGAACAGACAGAAGCTCTAGCGGCCAAAGAGCAGGATGATGACAGAGGTCCTGTATCATCATCTCCATCGTCGTCATCAAATCAAAAGATCGCCATTGTTGATGGAATGGTGCTTGTCCAGAAGATGACAAAGAAATCAGGGACAATCAGCACAGTCAAAGATCTAGCCCAGTGTTTCAATGACAGGCTCGTGAGCTTGACAGCAGGGTTCAGTGAGGTCATCCTGGTCTTCGATACATACAAACCTGACTCACTAAAGGAGGAAACTAGAGAGAGACGACGACAAGGAAAAGCTCCTATACAGTATCAGGTTGCAGATGATACGAACATCAAACACATCCTACTGGCACGGTTTCTATCGCACGAAAAAACGAAAGCAGATTTGACAGACTATCTCGCCAAAGCAACCCTTGATTACAACAAAAACTCACCTCAGTTAGTCATCACATCAGCATCAGGTCACACCAGAAGCAACAGAAACATGCACTTTGAAGACAACAATCACGAGGAGGCTGACACATTGATGATCTGCCTGGCAGCGGAGGCATCACAGCGGTGTCCTGATGCACAGCTAGTATTCTTCACTCCTGATACTGACGTCTTGGTTCTGGCTGTGGCACACTATGACAAGCTCTGCAAAAAGACATCTATTTTGATGGTATCAGGTACAGTCGAAATAGAGCCAATCTGGAGAGCTTTGGGCAAAGAAAAGGCGCAAGCTTTACCTGTATTCCACGCATTCACTGGAGCAGACAATGTTGGAAAATTCTCAGGAATAGGCAAAACAAAATGGTTTCAGCAGTATATGAAAGCTGACATGCACTTAGTCAGAGCACTGATGAAACTACCGGAGAAAGGTGACCTAACACAGGAGGTGAAAGACGTATTGGCCAAATTTGTGTGCTCAAGCTACTGTCCCAAGGGTATTCACATTGCAAGTATCCCTGATCTAAGATGGTATCTGTTTTGTAAACACCTAGCTGAAAGCAACAACTTACCTACACTCGGTGCATTTGAGGAACACATCCAGCGTGTGCGGTTACAAAGCCGAGTATGGTGCCAAGCCAATGTTATGCAGCAACAGCCTTTTGACCCCCTGAAATTTGGTTGCTATCAGGACAAAAGTGGCCAAATACTGCCAGTCACCACAAAGGTTCCTCCTGCCCCGCAAGCTATCATCGAGTTGGTCAGATGCCACTGCAAAACCAACTGTTCTACACAGAGATGTTCATGCAGAAGGAATAACTTGCCTTGCACAGAACTATGGTTGTGCGGCACAGAATGCGAAAACGATGCAGACTTTAATGTTGAATATCTACAGATCTACAGAAGCTAAGGCTAACAAAGACCCTAAGATCCACTCTAAGGTTAGCCCGAGAGAAAGGAAAGAGTAGCGGGTTAAGAGAAGAGAATAAGGGGTTAAGTAAGAGCAACACCTATCACTCATGGGTTAACATTCATAGAAAAAGAGGAAAAGTGTCTCACCATCATCATCCGCCGGCCACTACCGACAAGTCAGAAAGATAGTCGGAGAGAATAGGAGAGGGGTGAAAGATGAAAAGAAGTAAAATAAGAACGCATACAAACCATGCAAACACAGTCTTAACTCACTGTCATACCATTCAAACTACAAACATGCAAGAAAAGAGGTAGAGACATGCAAAGTAAGGAGAGAGAGAGAGAGAGAGAGAGAGAGAGAGAGAGAGAGAGAGAATTACAAGGAAAAGAGTTACAAGGAAAAGAAGTACCTCAAAAGGCCTTGCGGCCCATACCGAGGAGGTACCAATGGCAACGGGTGCCAGGGAAAATTTTGTCTTTCAACTATCCTAGCAGTAGTAGAAAACTGGATAGAAAAGTAGAAGGCTCTCTCCCCACCCTCCGCTCCCTCCCTGCCAGAGGCAGGTACGGAAAAAGGTTGAAGAAAATACCTTTACCCTGGAAAAGTAGCCAAGGAAATTTTACAGGAAAGTGGAGAATATATAAATAGCTCTATATTTAGCTTGCTCACAGAGACACCGAGCAAGCGAACTCCTGCAGAGTTTTCTGAGGTTTTAATCTTAAACTATGAGTGTGTTCAGTACTTTGTCTAGCCTATTTTTAAACAGATTTACACTTTGACTGGAACAACCTCTGAGGGAAGTTGGTTCCAGATATTAACTATTTTATAGGAAAAGAAATTTCCGCAGACTGAGGTCCTAAATGTCTTTACACACTCAAATAGTGTGCAAGATTTCGTCTAACCTTTTCTTGAACTGATCCACAGAGGAACTGTTCAAACTTCCGAAGGTAACCTGTTCCATGTGTCACAGATCTTATACGTAAAGTAATTCCCACACACTAGTCCTAAACCGTTTCAAATCCAACTTCCAACCATTGTTGCGAGTTGGGTTATCATTTAAACTAAACATACTTCTAAAATCGACATCGTTGAACCCTCGTAAGAGCTTGAAAACCTCGATCAGTTGACCGCGCAGCCTCCGAGTTTCAAGCGAAAACAAGTTCAGGGCGCGTAACCGTCGATTGTAGCCCACATGCCTAACGGAAGGGATTAACTTTGTGGCCCTCGCCTGCACTCGCTCCAGCCTCTAAATATCTTTCCTGAGGGTGGGCGACCAGAACTGCACAGCATACTCCAGGTACGGCCGATCAAGGGAATTGTACAGTGAGAGCACAATCTCCTTGTTCCGAAACTGAAATTGCCTCCTGATATAACCCATAGTTTCTGGCTTTCTTTTCCACCTCTACACACTGTTTCGTAACTTAAGGTCGCTGCTAATTAGCACACCCAAGTCCTTTTCTAAATCAGTCACCTCGATATTACTGCCCAACATCGAGTAGTCCGACTTGGATTGGCGTAGTCAATGTGCATAACTTTGCATTTACCCAAGTTAAACGGCATTTGCCATTTTTCTGACCACTCTCCTATCCTACCTAGGTCCGCACGCAGTTCCTCGATCGCTTCGGGCGTCCCAACATTGGCCCCAAGCTTGGTGTCATCAGCGAATTTGGCGATCCGACTGACGATGCCACCGTCGATATCATTTATGTAAATGGTAAACAACAGCGGCCCCAAAACGGAACCCTGAGGAACCCCACTAGTGACCGAGGCCCAACCCGAACTAGCCCTTTAATTACCACCCTCTGCCGCCTATTCCTCAGCCAGTTTTTCAATCCACCTACCTATTTCCCCACCGATACCCAGCGCGCGCACTTTCGCCATTAACGGCGGTGAGGTACCTTATCAAAGGCTTTCTGAAAGTCGAGATAAAGTATATCAATCGCCCTACTCTTATCGTACTCACTCAACATGACGTGGAAAAACTCGAGCAAGTTGGTGAGACACGACCTATGCCGTCTAAACCCATGTTGGGAGTCGCCATGCAGCTTGTAGGAATCCAAATGGTCAACGATTCTATCAGCTATTATCCTTTCTAATAATTTACCTACAACTCAAGTGAGACTAATAGGACGATAGTTCCCTGGACTTTCGTGATCCCCTTTCTTAAAGATAGGGGTCACGTTGGCCTCCCTCCAGTCACCAGGCACCTGGCCCATCACCAACGATTTGTTGAAGACTGTAGCCAGGTGGGGAGCCACCTGGTCGCGCACTTCTCGCAAAACACTGGGGAGAACTGGTCTGGCCCAGGAGCCTTAAACGCGCTCAGTTTCTATTCTATGAGCAACGACTGTCGCGGTACATCTAACACTATCCAGGCCAGCACCTTCGTGCCTCACAGCTGGCTCGGGGATGACGCGGGTATCCTCCCTGGTGAACACTCCCGCAAAGTACTCATTAAGCACATTAGCGATGTCCGCGTCGGAGGTCCGCAGAACGCCGCTTCGTCCTTTAAAGGACCTATCATGCTTCTAATGGGCTTTCTACTATTAACATAACTGAAGAACTCCTTAGGGTTCCCCTTGCAGAGGCTTGCCACCCGTAGTTCTTCGTTACGTTTCGCTAGCCTAACCTTCGCCTTCACTTCCCTACACAGGCGGACATACGCTAGTGTTCTCATGGGAACGATTGGCCTTCGCCCTCCTATACGCTACTTTCCTATTTCGGATAGCCGAAGCGATGTCACGATTGAAACTTAGGCTGCGTTGAAGCAGGGGTGACCGGTTTTGAGGGTATGGCAGCAGACTGCAGCACCATAAACTCGTCCCGGAATGCACTCCACACTCCCTCAACATCGCCGCCAACCTCTAACCCATCTCTGCTACGCTATCCCTGAGGCTAACAAAGTTCGCCGCCGGAGATCGAGCTTACTGCCTCTCGAGTTACTACGCTTCACCCGAGGGACGCACACACGGAACCTAATAAGACCGTGATCACTCCCGCCCAACGATTCGTCAACGGTGAGGCCAGTGACGAGGTTGTCTTCGGTCGTGAATACTAAGTCTAGAACGCTTTCGCCTCGTGTAGGCTCGTTGACCCACTGAGTGAGGAAGTTCTCATCAGCAAAGTCAACTAGCCTCCTCCCTTCAGCATCGGCAGTCCTGTTTTCCCACTTTATGCCGCGACAGTTGAAGTCTCCTAAAACTACACACACCCTATCCCCTAGCAGGCTACTGAGTTCGGTGTACAGGGCTGTATCGTCCTCGAGGAGGAGATGCGGAGGTCTGTACACCAAGATTAACCTATAGTTCGTCCCTCCCACGTTCAGATCGACGCCAAGCAGCTCCCGTTCCGACCGGAACTGGCAGTCAACCGGACTCAACGTGTCTCTGACGTATATTAGTACCCCACCCCCCTCCCCACGGGTGCGGTCTTTGCGAAACATTCTATACCCGGGAATTTCGAACTCCCCAACGTAGTCCCTACGATCAGTATGAATCCAGGACTCGGTGATAGCAACGATATCCTGGTATTCTGATGCTAAGAGCGCCCGTAGCTCGCAAACTTGTTCCTAATTGACCTAGCATTAAAAAGCATTGCACGGAGGGAGCCTTCCCTATTCTGACCGCCCCCTAGCACGACCCGTTTCCCGAACAGCCAGGGCTGTCGGGAGTTGAAGAGCCCCTCACTAACGAGGAAGGAGAGGAGAGAAGAGAGAGAGAGAGAGGAGAGAGAGGAAAGAGAGAGGAAGAGAGAGAGAGAGAGAGGAGAGAGGAGAGAGAGAAGAGAGAGAGAGAGAGGAGAGAGAGGAGAGAGGAGAGAGAGAGGAGAGAGGAGAGAGAGAGAGAGAGAGAGAGAGAGAGAGGAGAGAGAGGAAGAGGAGAGAGAGAGGAGAGAGGAGAGAGAGAGAGAGAAGGAGAGAGGAGAGAAGAGAGAGAGAGAGAGAGTTACAAGGAGTTACAAGGAAAAGAAGTACCTCAAAAGGCCTTGCGGCCCATACCGAGGAGGTACCAATGGCAACGGGTGCCAGGGAAAATTTTGTCTTTCAACTATGCTAGCAGTAGTAGAAAACTGGATAGAAAAGTAGAAGGCTCTCTCCCCACCCTCCGCTCCCTCCCTGCCAGAGGCAGGTACGGAAAAAGGTTGAAGAAAATACCTTGACCCTGGAAAAGTAGCCAA
>JAJOZX010001779.1:782500-783731 GCA_023014485.1 Bathynomus jamesi
TCCGACTGACGATGCCACCGTCGATATCATTTATGTAAATGGTAAACAACAGTGGCCCCAAAACGGAACCCTGAGGAACCCCACTAGTGACCGAGGCCCAACCCGAACTAGCCCCTTTAATTACCACCCTCTGCCGCCTATTCCTCAGCCAGTTTTCAATCCACCTACCTATTTCCCCACCGATACCCAGCGCGCGCACTTTCGCCATTAGCCGGCGGTGAGGTACCTTATCAAAGGCTTTCTGAAAGTCGAGATAAAGTATATCAATCGCCCTACTCTTATCGTACTCACTCAACATGACGTGGAAAAACTCGAGCAAGTTGGTGAGACACGACCTATGCCGTCTAAACCCATGTTGGGAGTCCCTAAGCAGCTTGTAGGAATCCAAATGGTCAACGATTCTATCAGCTATTATCCTTTCTAATAATTTACCTACAACTGAAGTGAGACTAATAGGACGATAGTTCCCTGGACTTTCGTGATCCCCTTTCTTAAAGATAGGGGTCACGTTGGCGTCCCTCCAGTCACCAGGCACCTGGCCCATCACCAACGATTTGTTGAAGACTGTAGCCAGGTGGGGAGCCACCTGGTCGCGCACTTCTCGCAAAACACTGGGGAGAAACTGGTCTGGCCCAGGACCCTTAAACGCGCTCAGTTTGTCTATTCTATGAGCAACGACTGTCGCGGTACATCTAACACTATCCAGGCCAGCACCTTCGTGCCTCACAGCTGGCTCGGGGATGACGCGGGTATCCTCCCTGGTGAACACTCCCGCAAAGTACTCATTAAGCACATTAGCGATGTCCGCGTCGGAGGTCCGCAGAACGCCGCTTCCGTCCTTTAAAGGACCTATCATGCTTCTAATGGGCTTTCTACTATTAACATAACTGAAGAACTCCTTAGGGTTCCCCTTGCAGAGGCTTGCCACCCGTAGTTCTTCGTTACGTTTCGCTAGCCTAACCTTCGCCTTCACTTCCCTACACAGGCGGACATACGCTAAAGTGTTCTCATGGGAACGATTGGCCTTCGCCCTCCTATACGCTACTTTCCTATTTCGGATATCCGAGCGATGTCACGATTGAACCACTTAGGCTGCGTTGAAGCAGGGGTGACCGGTTTTGAGGGTATGGCAGCAGACTGCAGCACCATAAACTCGTCCGGAATGCACTCCACTCCCTCAACATCGCCGACGCCTCTAACCATATCTCCTACGCTATCCCTGAGAGAAGAA
>JAJOZX010001780.1:0-122500 GCA_023014485.1 Bathynomus jamesi
AACGGGTAGCGAAACAGAATATCTACTAATTTTCTTTATACGGAAAACGTGAAAACGATCGTGATTAGTCGAAAGAACACACGCACAAATTTTGAATTCCTATTTATCAGAAAAGAAAAAAAATAATGCATAGGCCTAACGGAATGCATGGGTTCGTATTATTAAATTGATAACAATTTAATAAGTTTAACTGCCACCAAATATAGTGAACACCTTTTATTATTACTTTCTCTTCATTATTTACGCTTCTTTCTACTCTCTATTTCATTTATCTTTACACTCTCTTTACTCATTTCAACACTACTTTACAATTATATTCATGGTAGCCACGCCGAGACTATGAAAAGCCGTTACAAATCAAAGGGGGGTTTATTAACACTCTTTTAACACTTTTTAACTCTTTTATTTACTTCCGAAAATGGTTTAAGTAATTTAGGGGGATGCGAGTACGGAATTTCTATTATAATAATTTACGTCGGAGAGGGGCACAAAACAATTAATTAAATTTTACGTTACATGACGCCAACCTCACGCTTAACGCGCCGCCTGAAAGACTGACTCCCTTGTGGGTAGCCCGCTCTTTTGGGCCTCTGTTCAGGACTGCCAACTCTACCCATTTTAAACAATTTAAATGTAACAAACATACTTTTTCGTAATTTCATAATTATTAGTAAATGATTTACATTAAACATTATCTTAATTAAACAAAAATTAATATTCTTAACTAGGCATTACTACACTATTATTTCACACTTAAAAAGTTGTAAAAGTTCATGTAGACACGCACGCATACTACTTATCAACACTCGCGTATAATTTTCGTATTATAGGACGCACTGAAAATTTATGTACCGCCGACCGCGTTCGAACGGCTCACTTTAAAGTCAGATCGCTCCGTCGGTCGGGAGATACGGCTCACAATAGCTATTTAACTCGCATGCAGGGCTTTCTTGGATGACAACATTTTTCAGTTCATTATGTATTTTTTTATAGTCCACTATTATTATTAATATAAAGAACGACGCTTGTGTAAAAGAGCGTTCCGCACAAGATGAGGAGGGAGAACGGGCAAATGAAAAATGAGGCACCTCCCAGCAATCGAACCCGGGATCATCCAATTGCCGGTCGGATATGCTAACCACTGCAACAAGGACCCCGATCAGTCAGTACTTGTAATTCTCCTACATACGGCAATTGGTTGATCCCGGGTTCGATTCCTGGGAGGTGCCTCATTTTTCATTTGCTCGTTCGCCCTCCTCATTTTGTGCGGAACGCTCTTCTGCACAAGCGTCGTTCTTTACATTAATTATACTGTGTGTTGTTTGCAGTTAAAATGTATATATGTACGACATGAGAAGGGGCCCCCTCAGGGCATTTGATTCCGCTCGTATGTAGGAGAATTACGAGTACTGACTGATCGACGTCCTTGGTGCAGTGGTTAGCATATCCGACCGGCAATTGGATGATCCCTGGTTCGAATGCTGGGAGGTGCCTCATTTTTCATTTGCTCGTTCTCCCTCTTCATTTTGTGCGGAACGCTCTTCTGCACAAGCGTCGTTCTTTACATTAATTATACTGTGTGTTGTTTGCAGTTAAAATGTGTGTATATATATATATATATATATATATATATATATATATATATATATATATATATATATATATATGGGAATGAACTCAGAATAGTCCCCTGAGTTTTTTATGATACACACAGACAGTGCATGGAACAAGGAACTCTTCTGGGATAATTAAATCCACTATAGTCCGAATAAGTAATGGTAAATGACAAATACCATAGTTTTTCTTTTTCATGATGCTAGCCCGACGTGGGCAACGGGTCACTCGCAAAGAGGTCCCATAAATATAGCTTCCCTCACCAGCTATCTGCAAAGCAGACAGGATCCAGCTTTGGGACATGGATCTAGGGTTTAAAGCAGCCTAGCCCTGCTACATTTAGAACCTCAATATAAGCAAAAGACTCGCTGCCTTCACGTCAGATTTAATACATCAAAGAAAAAGTGGACGCTCAATTCTGCCAGTTGAGGTTTAAGTTTTGGTTTTTGGCTAAAAATATAATAGTTACCCCTTTTTCTTTGATGTATTAAATCTGACGTGAAGGCAGCGAGTCTTTTGCTTATATTGAGGTTCTAAATGTAGCAGGGCTAGGCTGCTTTAAACCCTAGATCCATGTCCCAAAGCTGGATCCTGTCTGCTTTGCAGATAGCTGGTGAGGGAAGCTATATTTATGGGACCTCTTTGCGAGTGACCCGTTGCCCACGTCGGCTAGCATCATGAAAAAGAAAAACTATGGTATTTGTCATTTACCGTTACTTATTCGGACTATAGTGGATTTAATTATCCCAGAAGAGTTCCTTGTTCCATGCACTGTCTGTGTGTATCATATATATATATATATAATATATATATATATATATATATATATATATATATATATATATTATTCACACCTTAGTTTTGTTTCCGCCCGAATTGTTCATTCTGACGAAGGTCAAGCTTGTCAATCCACCTTAGTATATATAGATACAAGGTGTATTGTTGAATACACAAAAGGCCTTGGAATCGCTTTTCAACATAGGGCACGCATCCTTGCTCTTTTGGAAAGATCTCTCTCTCTCTGCTGGGAGAATCTTTAGGATATTTATTTTTTTGTGTGAAAGTGTGGGAATGGTGTGGGGCATGTGGGAAAACTTCAACCCGTCAATTTTTAGCGGATCCCGCCAGCTGAAATTTGAGGATGAACTACATACAAAAATGCACTTGGCTTCGCGAGTACAGTAACCCCTCGATTTACACGTCCCCCATTTGCGCGGTTTCGGATTAACGCAGTCCAAAAAATATAATTTTTTTTATAAATAAATAAAAAAATTTAAATTTTTTTGTAAAAATTATTTTAGCGTGCAACACACAAACGCAACGAGTAAACGCTACTCGCTACGTGTCGACGTGGTTAAGGCACTGGTGGTTAAGAAGCCAGTTCCAAGAGGCCCTAATAGGGAGTGTTATTTTTTTATTACATTTTTTTTAAAATAATTTTTATTTTTTTTTACAAATGAGTTTACAGTATTTATTTATTTATTTAATTAATATTGTTTTTGTCAGATAATTATTATTATTATTACTATTATTATTATTATTATTATTATTATTATTATTATCATTATTATTTTATCATTATTTTATTATTATTATTTTATTTCATTTAATTTAATTTTTGGGGCGTCTTGGGGTTGGGGAGGCCCGTACTTAGCACATTGAATTATATGTTATAATTCTCCCAATTTACGCGGAAGGTTCAGGAACGCTTCTACCGCGTAAATCAGGGGATTACCGTAATGTTTTATTGTTAAATGATGAAGCAGCTCTTTTAATTACTCATACATGTGAAAAACGTACAACAATATCTGGCCTATATTCTTGTCTTTGATAAGCTTCAATACTTTTAGCGATTTCAATCCATCTTGGATTGAGAGTAAACGTAATAAATAGATCCGACTTCCCAAATTTTCTTGCAATTGCCATAGCGTCTTCATAATTCTGCTCCATCGCTCTCGGCTGTCTTGATAAAGATATTAATTTGATCGCAGTTATTTTGTATTTATATTCGTAAGCCTGTTTTTACACATGGACAGCTTTATGTAGCTTCGTCTAGAGCAGTGGTTCCCAAACTGTGTTCCGCGGAACCTTGGGGTTCCACGGAGGCTTAACAAGGGTTCCGTGACACGTTGTCTAATCAGGTCTAAATATTAATGTCTAATTAAGTCCTAATATTTGTACATAATTTTACCTTGTGGCGTTTTGTTAAATAATATTTTATATTCTTATTCTGACTTGAAATGGCACCATCGTGGATTTGGGATCACGAAATATTTTTCGTTGAAATTAAAATCTGCTAAATATATGGAAATAAATTTTCGCTACTCGGCTACTGCAAAAGTGTAATTTGGCAGATTTTAATTTTAACGATTTTATAAAAGACTGGTTCTATTAGTACTGTTTTAAAATAAATATCATATAAATTCTGTCATAGTATTTAAAATTTGTCATATTATTTATGACAAATTTTAATATATATATTTTACTCGTGAGAATTTAACTGTAATTAATTTTCAGCAATATGTTTTCGCTAAAATTAAAATTTTCTAAGTTGCCAGTTGATTTGATGTGCACTTTTTCGTAATTAATTGTGAACCAATCAGTATAACTAATCAGTATAACTAATCAATATAACCAATCAGTATAACTATAGCCGTTGGCGTGGTGCACTGTCAAGTTAATTTCTGATAGGCTTTATTTACTTAAGTGTTTTCAGTATACAAATTTGTATTGTGTTAATCACTAAAATCTGTAAGTTTTGTTGCTCAATAAATATTTTACAGCTTTAAGTCTTATATATATATATATATATATAGATATAGTTGGGGTTCCGCGAAATAAAAACAAGTCTGTAAGGGTTCCGACAGTTAGTAAAGTTTGGGAACCACTGGTCTAGAGTGACAAGTTTTGATTCTGTTAAAGTGTTTGGTGAAAGAATAACTGGAAAGCGTGTATTTAAAAAAGTAATGTTCAATAAAGATACTAATTTGACTGCAAATGTTTTGCGGATCTTAGTTAATAATAATAATAATAATAATAATAATAATTACTATTTATATAGTAATAATAATTGAACTACTACTACGACTACTACTACTACTACTACTGCTACTACTACTACTACTACTGCTACTACTACTAATTACTTGCATTGTGTGCTTGCATAAACCTACGTGTAAGGGCTAAAAAGCGCCACGTCTATGTGTATGTCGATGTCGATTTGGCGCTTTTTAACTCTGACACACATAAATGTACATCTATGTCGGTAGCCACATCTGGTTAACCAGAGACAAAACTTCGACATCAGCCAATTAAACTGTACGGAGCGAGCATTCGTAGCTGTAACTAAGGAGAAATGTCACTCGACTCTTGATCTAAAATGTGTACTTTACAGACTGTTATAAAATAAATGTTTAATTCAGTAATTGTAATATCACGAAGAAGGATTTCAGTATCTGATTACTTATTGTATTTATTCTAACATCTAATCTGTATGAATTTTCTAAATGTATAATTATAAAATTATATAATTTATATAGTATAAAGTTAATATGATAATTAAAACCCACTCTAATAGACAGAGTTTATTTCCACAACAGTTTCGATGCCCACTGGCATCCTCTTCGTTTTTCTGTATCCACCCGACGAGGATGCCAGTGGGCATCGAAACTGTTGTGGAAATAAACTCTGTCTATTAGAGTGGGTTTTAATTATCATATTTTGACTTCACGTAGAAAAAAAGTTAAGTATTTTGCATTTATAAAGTTAATAATTCAATTTAAATATCAGATGTACTGTAATTGTATATTATGTTACAGTATATTAAATGTTATATCTTGTGTTGTAAGATTCTTTAGGATAATACCTGATATTGTACAGCCGAAAAATGAGATAAATAAATATTAACTCTTCATCAGGTTTCGACACCACAAACGTAATGGCGTGTGTGATATTGATATTATTTTAATCAATCCTGTGCAGTTCATAATACATATAAAACGTATTTTTTAGGTGGAAAGAACATTCTCTTCTGTTTATGCTCTTGAATGCTAACAGTAAAATGACGTATTTCGTATTAGAAATCTTGGGTTAATACATCCTACATTAAATTTTGAAAATTTCATCAGTTACTTATAAATAACTTACAACTTTTCCTGAAGTAATTTAAGTTTGAACTTTGTAACAGTTCCATTTAAGATTTGAAAAGTAACAAGAGAATTGTCTTAACTTTGATTTCCTTCTTTCTGAGCATAGACCGTTAGAATTATTAATTAATTTTACTAACTTTTGTGAAACACGACATAAGAACTCAATAGGTAAGAATAATCGCGTTAATTGATCGAATGTTAATATGCAACAGAGAATAGAATATAAAGACAGAACAAGTCACCGCTTTAATAATTTAGAAATTTTGCATCTTGCCTGTGGTAATCTTTGTTCAAATGATTCTCACTGTAAACTCATAGATAGGTATTATAATAATTTAGTATCTCTGTTTAGAGAAGCAGGAATGCCCCTGATTAAATCTTACAACTATCATACTAACATTATTTCTAGATGGAATTATTTTATTGCCCCTCTGAAGAGGGAATCGAAAGACGCCAACGATTTATGGTGCCTTCATGGTAGACCCAGATTAGGACCGGTTTACATGAATATGTATAGAATAGGGGTCAGTATAAAGCAACCATAAGGCAGTGTAAACAGGAAGAAGATTGTATTAGAGCATCAAAAGACTGTGAGGCTAACTTAAATAATGATAATAAATTTTTTTTGGAAATTCGATAAGAATGAAACTGGTGTCAAAAATGCCCTCCTACCAACAATCGATGGGGTGTCAGGGTAAGAAGAAATTGCAAGACTGTGGAAAAAACACTATTCAAACATTCTTAATAGTGTGAGTAGGGATAATCTTAAGATAGGCTGCAGCGAAACGCCTGTGAGAGGGTCCAGGGAAAATGTTTTGATATCAGTTCCTGAAGTTATAAGTCTGATTAAAGAGTTAAAGACTGGTTCATTAGGGGTAGATGACCTATCGAATGATCAATTAAAATATACCAATGACATGGTGTGTCTGCATATCTCGTTGCTCTTCTCAGCCATGCTTATTCATAGTTATATCCCTGCAGAGTTAATGCGGGTATATATCTTGCCCCTTGTCAAAAATAAGTATGGAGACATGCTATCCAGCAATAATTACAGGCCTATTGCTGTCGCCTCCTGCTTCTCGAAATTACTAGAGAAACTCTTGTTACGCCGATTAATTGATTACTTATGAACATCTAATCAGTTTGGTTTAAAAAGGTCCCACTCAACTGATCTGTATATCTATGTATTGAAGGAAATTATATGTAAATACATTGGCAACAACTCAACTATTTATTGCTGTTTCCTAGATATAAATAAGGCATATGATAGAGTGAACCACAATATTCTTTTTAAAAAACTAGAAGACATGAAAGTTCCCATGTACATATTAAATTTATTGAAAGTTTTGTATACCCACCAATCTTTTACCGTTTAGGGAGGACAATGTACTATCCGAATGTTTTGGTTCCTCCTGCGAGGTGGGGCAAGGCTCCTTGCTCTTTCCTCTGCTGTTTAATGTGTACATTGATAGATTAATTGCTGCAGTTAATGAAACAATAGGTGGAAAGGTCTGAATTGTCTGCTAAAAGTCTGCGAATTATATTCCCAGAAACATATTCTTTTTAATGTTACTAAAAGTAAGGTTATACAGTTCCATCCCAAAAATTCTAATCAACCAGCTGATATTAGTTCCAAACGAGAGGTGAAGCAATAGAGGAAGTACAAGAATTTAAGTATTTGGGTCAAACTATCACCAGCTCCTTGAATGATGACTTATATATAAGAAAACAATATCGAAGCCTCTGTGCTGAAGCAAATATGACTATAAGGAACTTCTGGTTCTGTACAAATGAAGTTAAAAACACTCTCTTTTGTACCGTCTGCACTAATACATACGGACAGCAACTCTGGGTGAATTATAAAATAAGGTCTGGCAGAACCTTAAATTCGCTCTACAACAGATCTTTCCGACTCTTACATATATAATTTACCCCCAAGATGTTAGCTTCGCAAATGTTTGCTAACCACAATATCTCGATCTTCCAGAAAGTAACAAGATGTGCTCAATACAGTCTAATGCAAAGAATTTAAAAAATCAGCCACCCTGATTATCCAAGCTATTCATCAGTCCTGCCATGTCTTCTAAACTATAGAATTCATGGTATGAAGATGTTTGTCTGTAGTTCCACTTCACTTTGACATTACTATTTTTCATTAATTGTATTTCTATCCGTAGTATTTGAATTTTCATTGAATTCTAATGTCAATTTGTATTATTAATATATGTCATATGGACTAATGGTCTGCCAATAAATATTTTAATTTTCATTCATTTATATTGTATCGTGAAATAAAACTGAAGAAAAGATATTTGGTGTTTTATAACACACGCTTTTGTGGAGTCACATTTGATGGAAGTTACCAGAGAAAGCGATAATTTTTCACGTCTCATAACATGCAGTCACAGCCAGTGCTTGAACGTGAACGATGAAAGTCCGTTATTGACGTCAACGATATACCATCCGTTGCCACATCCTCTCAGAGGAATTAAATTGCCAACACCCTACCGGACTCTTCCTCCCTCAGTAGCGCTATCGGAAGGGAGACCCATAACTTTAGGTTCGCCTCCATCCGAATTGTTCATTCTGATGAAGGTCACGCTTGTTATCCCACCTACAGTTACAGCTTAACGTGGAATAAAAACCACGACCCACCAAGGTAGTCAGAAATTACAAAGTCCTCGCCCGAACTCGATCTCACGACCTCCCGATCAGCAACCCAGTGTCTTAACCGGTTTGCTGCGCAACCCGTAATATCACGGGCTCTCGCTTCTGACCATTTCTGCGCAGCCCGTATATACACGGGTTTAAACTTTAAACTGAGATAATGAGATATCTCTTTGCGTAGCCCGTGTTTTTGTCTCGACTCGTAACTGAGCGTTCGCGCAGTTAACGGTTTAACCACTAGGCTACTCAACTGGGTGTGTATATATATATGTGTATATATATATATATATATTCTTATTGGTGAATTGCGTCGTGCGTCAACCAATCACGGACCTCCTACAGAACGCGTTCAAAACACTGGAAACATTGCATGTTTACGTGGCTAATGGCAATTGCCTTCTACTGTACATACGAGGTGTGTTCAAAAGTTTCCGAACTGGTTATGCTGCGCGTCATGTGATGCATGTTGTAGTGTGATTCAGTCTGTGTTCAAAGACGGTTAACGCTTGTTGATATCGTATTTTGTTCTCTCGATATTTACTGTTTTGTGAAGTAATTTTGTGTGTTTGTCGCACCTTGTGCTACTGTCGCGCACTTCCATTGCGATGTCTGCTGTTTTGTTTCAACGTCATACCCGTACACCCACGTCTCGTCACCCGTAATGATGTTTCTGAGAAAATTTTCATCAAGATTGGCACGTTGAAAGAGGTCTTGAGACACAACAACACGTTGCTCTTTCTGCTCGGCAGTCAAGAGTCGTGGTACAAATTTGGCTGACACACGACGCGTCCCCAAATTCTCTCTGAGTATCGTGTGGCATGATCCTATGGAAATATTCATTTCGTCTGCGACTTCCCTGACTGTCAGTCTACGGTTCCCTCGAATCATTTCACGAACACAAGCAACAGTGTCATCAGTTCTTGAAGTGGAAGGTCGTCCCACCTTTGCATTGTCCTCCGTCGACGTTCGGCCTTCCTTAAAGCGCTTGTGCCACTCAAAAGTGGTTGTCCGACTTAAGGCGTCATTGCCAAATGCTGTGTTTAGCATGGCATAAGTTTCAGAAGCAGTCTTGCCCAGCTTAACGCAAAATTTTATGCACACACACACACACACACACACACACGTTGTTCTTCAACAGTAGCTATTATTCAAATGCACAAAATGCGACAAAACACAAAATTACCTCGCCAAAACAGTAAATATCGAGACAATAAAATACGACATCAACAAGGGGTAACCGTCTTTGGATACAGACTGAGTCACACTACAACATGCATCACATGACGCGCAGGCGCATCATGTGTGCCCGTGCAGCATAACCAGTTCGGGAACTTTTTGAATACATCTCGTAAAATTTATGGTTTATGTCAAGATGTTGCAAAATGCTAAACTTAGAAGAAATCTTTATGAAAGAAAAAGTTAAAAGCAGAAATAGGATAAAATGAAAGAGTAACAGACGATGTAAAAACAAAAATAAATTCCTGAAATGAATGAAAGTGAGAATATTTGTCACTGATTTTAGTTTTGTCATTTCTCACTTTTTTTGGAGTAACTGCTGGCTCTCTCTCTCTCTCTCTCTCTCTCTCTCTCTCTCTCTCTCTCTCTCTCTCTCTCTCTCTCTCTCTGTTGCTATAATTTATTATGTTGATATGTACTGCTCTGTAGGAAAATAATGATGGATATTCTTACTCACTAGATAATAATTACAGAATAATGATAACACGACGTCTTTTTGGAGAAACCTTTGGCGGTTTTAATAGGGAAATCGTTAATGACTCAGATGGTGTTTTTTTTCTGAATCTAAAGCTTCCATCTTTGGTCTCCAGTGTTGTGCCCGTTACTTCATAAAAGTAACGTCGTTACCGTTACAGTTACTTCTGAAAAAGGTAACGGCGTTACCGCTACTGATCCATGAAAGTAATTCGTTACCGTTACTGATCCATGAAAGTAATTCGTTACCGTTACCGTTACTTTTGCTAATATCTATAATAATTAAAAATAGGTATTTCCATTCAGCATTGCGTTTATTCTTTATTTTATTCACTTACAACATTGAACACTGTAAATTGAAAAAAACATCATAAAACAGAACAAAATTAGATGCTTCAATGCACAAAAATAAAAAAGTGATAAGAAATTGAGAAATAATGTGGCTGCGCTTTGCCAGTAAATTAAAACAAAAACGACAACTCTAGGGGTTAACACTACAGTAAATTATTACTCATCCATCAGCAGGCTCTTGTTAGCTTTGAGGAACACAAGTTTTTCAAAATTATCATCGGAGAGTCTTCCTCGCTTAGGGCGAAGAATGTCTTTCCCCACAGAAAAGACCCGCTCAACAGCTGCACTTGATGGTATTGGCGTGTTGAGGTTAATAAAAATTGATATGAATTCAGCCGAAGGAAAAGATGAAGGGCCGAATTTTTGTGATGGACCAGATGACAGAAAGGCGGATACCTGTTCAGAAGATAAGCTAGATGTTTTCATTCTTTTGTCAGACTTTTTGAAGCACTTAGAATAGTCGTCTTCATCAGTTGCACTCATAGAACTATCTGAAGGAGAATTGTCAGGATTCTGTCTTGTATCGTTGTTGATCTTATTAATCATCATCTGCGTCACCTCTGCCGCTCGTTTTTCATCTTCGATCCACAACAGCTTAAATCGAGGATGAAAAGCTGCTGCTAATACGCAGTCGTTGTCATTGAAGATATTGTTGAATCTTTTTTCAATGCCGGACACAAGAGACTTTAACAAGGGAAGGCAAAAACGAAGGTCCTCTCCTATTTTCCTCAGCTTTGACAAGCAAACAGTGAGTGTTGGCAAAAGCAATCCCATGTATGCCTCAGTTTCTCCCTGAATAATGTCAACAGCCTGTGCAACCGGTTTCATGGCATTAACATATTCTTTAAAGAAAAGTATGTCTGCTGAGCTCAAACGAGGAACTCCCAAGGCGTCACAAACGCGATTCATTGAGACTTCTTTGCTTGCCAAAATTTTTTTCATAGACACCAGTGCGTCGTAAGTTGAGTTCCAGCGTGTAGCACAAGGTGTGATTAAACGTTGCTGCAACTCGGAGTGCACAATATCAGCAGCACTAGTGCTCCTATTATGCTTGTTCCATAAGGATTGCGCCTTGGCAAAAGCTGTTCGAGACACTTGACGAAATTTTGCGTCAGCCAGTGCCTTCTCAGTCTTTCGTAGCAACCAGATTAAGAGTGTGATCAGCGCACCGTTGATGAGGTGGTAGAAGGCACATGGAAGAAGACGAGTTTGGCTCTTCATTAAGGACATCCGTTAGATTAAGAAAAGTAGCACGTTCTTCATCAGCATCAGCTGCATCATCATCGATAGCAGAATCATAAATATCACCAGCATGCATTCCTCCTTCGCAGTCACCACTTGAGGTACCAACAACAGCATTTTCAGATGATCTAGTCGCGCTAGCACCAAAAAACCTGTAAGTTGTAACACAGTGTCAGAAATAGTTCAATGATATATATATATATATGTGTGTGTGTGTGTGTGTGTGTGTGTGTGTGTGTGTGTATAAGTACAAGAAATGAAAGGAATTTTGTATAAATGTATTCCATATGACATATGACAAAAAGTAACGAGTAACGAGTAACGGTCTGACTTGCTGAAAAAAATAACGTCGTTACTGAATTCGTTACTGATTTAAAAATGTAACGCCGTTCCCATTACCATTACTAAAAAAGTAACTCCGTTCCCATTACCGTTACTAAAAAGTAACGCCGTTCCCATTACCGTTACTAAAAAAGTAACGCCGTTACGTAACGATCGTTACTAGTAACGCGTTACTCCCAACACTGCTGGCATCTTTGCAGTTAAACGATCATAGCTATCAGTTCGTGATGAAGTGCAAAACTATTTCAATATAGCATTTGTCGACATCTGCTTTTTACTTAAGTTGTAAAACTCCAGTGACGATACTTGAATCTTCAGAAGTCCTTCCTTAATTACTGTGGTAGGACCGATATATAATATATATATATATTAATGGTGGACCTGATGTCAGTTTTTCAACATCTGCGGATGCGGATGCGGATCTTTAATTTCAATAGCCGCGGATGCGGATATTTAGTTAATCTATCAATATAATATAGAATTATGAATATATGACATAATTTTTCAAATTTCGTGATATTACTATTATGACAAGCAATGCATAAGAATTAAAATTAACAGTAATGTTTTCATTATGATAAAAATAATAACTTTCTCAAGAGTTTCAGCCGCAGAAAATTCAATGAAACAAGTTTCATTCAATTTTCTGTGTTACTAGGTATTTATATTTTGAGGTTTATATATTTGTTTGTTCATTAATAATTAATACTTTACATGAAATGTGCATGACTGGGCCTTATAAGCTACTTTATAAGCTAATTTAATTGTAAATTGCATAATTTATTAGAGGTAATATCTGCATAACATCCGCAGTCAGAAGTGCGGATGCGGATGCGGATATCCGGTCCACCACTAATATATATATATATATATATATATATATGGTGTTTCACAACCGGTCTGCCATACTTTGGGGGAGTGATATCGAGTAAAAAAGTTAATACAACATCGGTGCTATTTCCAACCGTTCGGGAGCTACGGACGTTTTAAGGTGCACGGAAAAAGATAAACGAGAGTATTAAGCTGATGTATTTACTGCTACATTTTATGAGATACACCTTATAAATGTTCAAAATGTCTGCCTCGGTTTTCATTGCACAGCCTTGTTCGTTCCAAACAAGAGTCCACTGCCCATTGAATCATTTCGGGGTGTTCTCGTATGTAAGCAGCGGCATCCAAAACCCGACGCAAGAGTTCCTCTCTCGTTTGTACTTTGGTCTTGAAGACCATTTCTTTCATAAGTTCCCCATAAAAAGAAATCTAACGGGGTTAAGTCCGGAGATCTCGGGGGCCACGATATTGGACCAGCGCGTCCAATCCAACGATTCCCGTACCGCTGATTCAAGTAATCCGAAACATACGTCCTCCATCAAAAGCGGTGATTCGTTCGTCAGGAAGGTCAGATAAATATCAGCAGTTAATCGTTGTTCCAAAACGAACGGTCCAATCAGCTGATCTCCAATTACACTGCACCAAACATTCACCAAGAATTGATGTGGATCGGCGGACCACTAGTGAGAATTTCACTGATTGTTAATTCCATCCGGAATGAATTGTGCTTCATCACTAAAAAGTATGCGATTAAGAATTTGCCGATGCATAACCATCCATTGGCAAAATTGAACACGTTTATCGTAATCATCCGGTTGAAGAGCTTGCACACGTTGCAAATGATAGGGATGCAAACCCTCATCATGTATGGTTCGCCATGCACACGATGCGGATTCACCAATTCCTCTACAAATCCTTCGAACATTTGTAGTTGGGCCACGTTGTACTTGGTCCAGTATGCGCTCCTACACAGCAACGGGCCGTCGTACTACATGTTCTTGGTTACGTGGAACAATTGTCCCTGTTTCCCTTAATTTCTTGTGTGCCACTAAACTCTTGCCTGTCCGGTATTTGGTATTTCGGCAAACGTCTTCGATATTTCTCAACTGCCGCTCTGCTGTTATTATCACAGAATCCATAAATGAAATGGATATCAGCGTATTCAGCGGGTGTGAACTGTTGATTTATTTTCATTGTTCACCTTAGCGCAACACTGTATCTCGTACCACAGATCAGAAACAAGTGAAAGAAAAAACTGAGGATTAGCAGTGGTAACTTCGTTAACTGAAACTACCATCAGTGCTGCCATCTATTGAATTACACACAAGTAGGGATTTGTTGTTTGCCCATCTTAAAACGTCCGTAGCTCCGCAACGATTGGAAATAGCACCTATGTTGTATTAACTTTTTTACTCGATATCATCCCCACACATCACCCCCCAAAGTATGGCACACCGGTTGTGAAACACCATATATACAGTATATGTTAACCCCTCCGTCTATGGCCTTGGTTGGTTCGAAGTCGACGGGGGTTTTGGTTAGGAGGCAGCAACGGATTTGTTATTCACAACAGTTTCTTCCATACTACTCTCCGATTTCTTCTTATAGTGGATCAGAGGATTCTGTGAAAACTTACTAAATTATTTATCTGACGGTTCACCGATTCTTCTTATAACGTATCGGGAAATTATTTTTCTCTATTTTATTGACTGAGTTCTCGGACGAGAGCACGGCTCGAAGGAAAAGATAAAAAGCTTTCTTTTACTGTAATTTACTGCTAAAATGTACAGGTAATACTCAACCTCTAAGTTAAATTAGCCTTTTACAGGGGGAGAGGTTCGACCTCTTTCGACCATGGCTCAGGCCGGAATTTAAAAGTGAGGAGGCCCTCGGCCTCCTCGAGGAGGGCTCCAACCTCCTCGCTGAAAGGTTGCTAACAAGGGAGAGTCTCTTATTTTACAAATATAAGCATCATATAAGTCTAAATGTTGGGGGAGTGCAGTTGAAGGTTAAGTTCCTCCCTAATGGAGATCTACGTTAAGCCTAATTTTAAACACATGATCAGAATTTTGAAAGATTCCAAAATAAAACGAAAAAAAAAAATAACAAAAAAAATAATAATCGCAATATTGCCGAGTATACATTCCTAAATGGCGACAATTTAGGAGTAGTACATTGAGTACAATCTAAGTACATTATTAAGTACATTCTAATTTTGGTTTACTACAACTATGATTATAATTACGAATTAATTCACATTCACTTATTATCGTCAATTACAGTTTCATTAAAGTACATTAATTACATTATATTAAAATATTACAGTTAACTACAATTAAACAGTTAACTATAGCTTTGTTTTGTTTTTACAGTGTTTCATATTTATAGATAATTAAGATGTTAGGAATATAACACAAAGTACATGGGCACATACGGTACATATATATATATTATATATATATATAATATTAATATATATATATATATGTAACATAACACACATAATAATGTTTTATAAATTAGAAGCAAGCGAGAGGAGATTTTCATCTCAGAAGCGCTCGCTTTTGCTGCTGTCAACGGAATTCGAACACTCGTATAAGCATTTATGAGATTGCGAGAAATTAATTAATTTAAAGAAAGAAATAAAAAGAATACATGTGAACGTATGTACATGTACGTAACTATGTACGTAATCATGATCATCAGGGGACATGTACGAATGCACAAAGTATTGTACACATATTGGTAGTCACACAACAGGTTGACAATGGTAGACAATAGGTAGC
Organism: Bathynomus jamesi; assembly: GCA_023014485.1. NCBI lineage: Eukaryota > Metazoa > Arthropoda > Malacostraca > Isopoda > Cirolanidae > Bathynomus > Bathynomus jamesi. The sequence goes on from JAJOZX010001780.1 coordinate 15,692, forward strand.
TGAATGAATAATTAATAAAATTAACAAAAGATAAAGGTCAAGAAAGGACATGGATGCATGAATGAACAACATATAAATAATGACGTATAGAGTGTAAAGTTTTTATTATTATGTTAAATAATTTACCATACATTGTATACTAGAGATATGATGAAGGGGAATTAATGACAGGAACATGTGAAGGGAATTAAGCTACTTTATGACGTCATAGTTATTCAAATTATGCCATACGATACGTCAATTCATAATTAATACGCCATAGTTATTTAATTTGTACATACAGTACAAGTCATTATTGGGAGAATTTAGAAGAGATGAATTAGAGAAATACAGTAATGAATAAAGAAGTACAAACAAGGGTTCCAATCATGCCACATGCAATATGTATGCATAATGGGTAATAATGTGATGGAAATGTTAAACGATCTAAACCGTCAGTTGTCTTGTTTGTACTTTAAGGGAATTAAATTAAGGGACATTCGTTTCTCACAACGAACCTTCAATGACACAAACATGGATTCGACTTAACCATAGAAATGGTAGGTCGCATGGTTGTGAAACTGCAAAAATAGATAGCAACAAATAAAATTTTTATCCAAACTCGCGTTAGGCGATTTTGGTTCATATGTAAAAATGAATATTCATTATATAGGAATTATTCATTGTTCATTTTCACACACACACACCACACACACACACACACACACACACATATATATATATATATATATATATATGGAATATCATGCATGAACACGCACGATTTTGATTTTGCATAATACAAAATTATTCGCAACAGGATTCAAACCCACCACCTCTTCTACTGAAGAGGTAGTGGGTTCTAATCCTGGTGGAGGTAGTTCAATAATAGAGAACTATCCCCAACTATAATAAGTTGACATTATTGAAAATCAACCAATATGAAAACAACAGGGAAAAAAGAACACGCTATGGAAGGTAAATTTGACATTTTTAACCTAAACTCCAAGGCTATAAGTTGGGAAGGTATTAATTAATTATATCCCGCATGGAAACAATAAACTGGAAAAAAACATCTTTAAAGAAAAATGTGTGCCGAAAAATGTGTGTGGAAAAATGTGTGCGAAAAAACAACAAAGAGAAAAGAGAGACAGTTTGAGAGACAAAAACGATCAATGTTCCGCAAGATAAAAAGAACGTCTGCACAATTGTAAAGAGACCAAACATCAGTAAAATGGTAAATGAAAAAATTAGATTGCTTCATACAAGGTCTAATTTTAACGATGATGCACGTTAGATTAGCCCTTCCCACATTATTAAGAATGTTTAGTAGTGTGTTTTCTACAAACTTGCAATTTTTTCCTTCCCCGACACCCTGTCATTTGGACATTCTTGGCACTCGTCTCCTTCTTAAGAAACTTCCAAATTTTTATTAACATAATTTAAGTTAGTCTTACTGTCGAATAAGATACTGCTCGAATAAGATCTTTTTCCTGTTCACACCGTCTTATGGTTACGCTATAATGAACTTTCCTTCTACTCATATTCACGTAAACTGGTCCTATTCTCGGTCTACCAAGAACGCACCATACACCGTAAGCATCTTTTAATTCCTTTTCAGAGGAGCAATGAAATCACTCCATTCAGGAATAATTTTATTATGACAACTGTAAGATTTAATTAGAGGTCTTCCTGCTTCCCTTAAAATGGATACCAGGATATAACATTATAATACCTATGAACGAGTATAAAATAAGAATCATTTGAACAGAAATTACTAAAGGCAAATTGCAATATTTCTAAATTATTAAAGAAGTGTTCTGTTCTATCTTTATAGCCCAATCGATGCCATTACTTTACCTATTGAGTTATTATTTTTGTATATTACATAAGTTGGTAACATTAATTACTCTTTCCGGCGGTCTATGCTCAGAAAGAAGGAAAACATGCAAAATATGAACATTGACAATTTGATCTTTTAGACTGTTACGTTACTAGTGAGACAATGATCAATCCATCTGGTGGTGCTACTATTCATATCACCAACGTATGTAAAATTATTGCTCGTTATACCTAAATATTCTACATCACTTAAACTTAAATTAAGTAACTAAATTAAATATAAGTGATGTACAGTTATTAGGTATAATAATTAGCAATAAGTTTACATTTGTTGCTGATATGAATGGTTCCACAGATGAATTAATTACTGTCTCACGAGTAATAATTCACCGGATCTTTTCTGGTCACACACACACACACACACACACATATATATATATATATATATATATATATATATATATATATATATATATAATATAGGCTGACCATATTTCCTTGAGACAAAAACGGGACATTGGGATGGCAAAAAAGGGACGGGGGTTATGTAATATTCTGTATTCATGAAAAAGTAAGTACATAAACGGGACAAAATTGACATATTTATTAAAACGACGGGATGGCCAGGAAATATAAAACAAACGGTACGTATGGTCAGCCTATATATATATATATATGATACACACAGACCGTGCATGGAACAAGGAACTCTTCTGGGATAATTAAATCCACTATAGTCCGAATAAGTAATGGTAAATGACAAATACCATAGTTTTTCTTTTTCATGATGCTAGCCCGACGTGGGCAACGGGTCACTCGCAAAGAAGTCCCATAAATATAGCTTCCCTCACCAGCTATCTGCAAAGCAGACAGGATCCAGCTTTGGGACATGGATCTAGGGTTTAAAGCAGCCTAGCCCTGCTACATTTAGAACCTCAATATAAGAAAAGACTCGCTGCCTTCACGTCAGATTGAATACATCAAAGAAAAGGGGTAACTATTATATTTTTAGCCAAAAACCAAAACTTATACCTCAACTGGCAGAATGGAGCGTCCACGGACATGTTATGTGCCTTGAAAAGTGGACGCTCAATTCTGCCAGTTGACGTTTAAGTTTTGGTTTTTGGTTAAAAATATAATAGTTACCCCCTTTTTCTTTGATGTATTCAATCTGACGTGAAGGCAGCGAGTCTTTTGCTTATATTGAGGTTCTAAATGTAGCAGGGCTAGGCTGCTTTAAACCCTAGATCCATGCCCGAAAGCTGGATCCTGTCTGCTTTGCAGATAGCTGGTGAGGGAAGCTATATTTATGGGACCTCTTTGCGAGTGACTGAACCAAACGAAGCACATCACCACATGTGGGTAGCCTTGCAGTTGATAACTCGTTGCTGGGCTTTCCTAGAACCCACGTTTCTGCAGGTGAGCGAGTACTTTTAGCCATAACCTGAAAAATGAGAGAAAATAATGCATTAACCGTTTAGCACCAAAGCACAATTATATAAGTGTTAAAGTAAAAAATTGCAAAGTCAAAATAAATAAAGTAAAAAAAATCGGTTACAGTGGTTAATGGTTGATGGGTAAGAAGATAGCCAAATTTAAAAAAATATTTTTAAGAATAAATAAATAATAAACTTCAAGAGACATTAGATATATACCTTACAATTTTAATCAGTTAATTTAATAGCAGCATCCTTACCGTTTGTAAATTTGCATATAAAGAACATAATTATATATATATATATATATATATATATATATATATATGAAAATTATTTCACGATAGTAACACGTGAAAAATATTTATGATGAATAAAACCACGAAGGGAAAAGAAACACAAAGTGGTGCTCAAGCGCTTTCGTGTTCCTGAGGATGTCATTAGACGAAAGCGCTTGAGCACCACTTTGTGTTTCTTTTCCCTTCGTGGTTTTATTCATCATATATATACAGAGGTTGGACAAAATAATATGAACACCTTGATAAATGGCGGTTTTTATTCTTAATATGGAGTTGGTCCTCCTTTAGCGGCAATAACAGCTGCAATGCGTCGGGGAATTGACTCATACAGCTTTTGGACAGTGACTAGAGGAATCCTGAGCCATTCTTCGAGCAAACCCTGCTCCAGTTCCTCCAAAGACGCCGGCGGTGGGAATCGGCTTCTGACCTGCTGCTCCAACTGACACCACAGATGCTCGATAATGTTAAGATCGGGATTGTGGAGGCCAATCCAAGCGTTCTACGTCACTAACATGCTCTTCAAACCAGTTTTTAACGACCCCAGCGGTGTGGATTGGTGCATTATCATCCTGGAAGACGGCGCCGCCATTGGGAAACAGCGTTTGGACCATGGGATGGACCTGGTCGCCAATATTGACAGATAGACCTGGGCGTTAACCCTACCATGCAGTACTACAGCTGGGCCAAGAGTATTCCACGATATTGCTGCCCAAACCATCACAGATCCGCCTCCATGCTTAACGGTTGGGGTCAGGCAGTCGGGGTCATAAGCATCTTTAGGCTGTCTCCAGACGTAAACTCGACCGGAACATGGAAATAGCGTAAAGGAGGATTCGTCGGAGTAGACTACATTCTTCCACCGGTCCATTGACCAATTCTTATGGTCATTACACCATTTTCTGCGCCGCTCAATGTTGATGTGCGAAAGGAAGGGTTTGGCAATTGCAGCCCTCCCATGGTATCCAGCTCCATGGAGCTCGCGACGTACAGTTCTGGTCGATACCGGGCTTGCAAGATGCTGGTTAAGCTCTGCAGTCACTTTTGGAGCTGTGGTCTTATGGTTCTTTGTCACAATGCGCTTTAGCACCCGGCGGTCTCGATCACACAGCTTCTTCTTGCGTCCACTATTGCATTTGTCGGTGCTTGTCTTTCCATGGTTTTGGTATGCAGACATGACCATAGAGACAGTTCCTCTGGATACATTGAACATCTGAGCGGTTTTCGTCACCGATGCACCAGCCATCCGCGCTCCGACAATTTGCCCTCTTTGGAAGTCTGACAGGTCTTTCATAACTGCTAATTCATAATTCACTCAGATCTGTAAAAACAACGTGAGGGTTATAACATGACGTATACACTCTCTGTTACGCATTTAAATAGGTTTGCCAGTTATTTGAACGTTTACTTTGTGTCTGAGCAGTCCGTAAAGATAACCGGTGAAATCGGCGGTGTTCATATTATTTTCAATGAAAACATACGAAATCAGCTACATGATAAAATATCTTTTCCTTATATAAACTTATATTGAATAATAATAATAAGCGTTAAGCATATTGAAATAGCGCATCAATTACGCACTGCTAATGAAGAAATATGCCGCAAAATTGAAAATGCATAATTAGTTGAATAATGTGTCATTTCTCTCGCTTACATTTTAATAAGAGAAAGTCATTTATTGGAATATCATACATTTAAATTAATTAATAATTGCTAAACTAATAAATGTTGCACTTTTCGATTTGCGAATATGTGAGCTTCATTAATATATGTAAATTAGGATTAGCATTCCCAATTTAAAATTTTCTTGCATCCAACATAACAGTTAATTATAATACACTACGCACAGGCAGTGAGTAACTATTTTAATTAAACCGAACAATTGGCACCTTATGCGGATACCGTCGTAAAGTTGTAGGTCTCTTCTATCACATGACTTTTGCTGGTACGAAGGAGATTAAATAACTCCCAAAACACACACACACACACACACACACACACACACACACACTTATATTGTACCTGATTTTGAAAATTAAGATTTTTTTCCTTGTGTGTGTGGGAACAAGTGACAGTTGGGACAGCTGTGTACTCGAATTATTTGGGGTAGGGCCATTTTGAGCGAAACTATTTTAACCTAAGTTGGCTCAGTTGAACTTAACTTATGTAACTCAACCGTATTTATACTAACTTAATCAAACCCACAGGGGAAGTGTCAGTAATGTTTTGTCGCTCATTTGGGTAAACGCACTGTCCGCGACCTACGGCTATGCACACTCTAAAATCTGTCCGATGTGTGTACCTTAGATCAGAGCGGGGAAAAAAGGACGAAACGTATTCTGGGTATAAAGTACGTAAAGAGTACACTCGGTAGACTGAAGGTACACTGAGGGTACATTGAGAGTTTTTTTTAATCCCTGGGATTGTACTCTTTGCGTTTTTCATACAGTTCCAGAGAACACCGCTCGTCATGAAGATAACCGTTTCAGCTACTCTCTGTCCACTATCGACCTAATATATACAGTGTATGTACCCTTGAAATTCTTTATATCTCACAAAGTATATCTAGTGTTTTTTTTTTTTTGACGCTCGGATATAAGGGACACACAACGGACAGATTTTAGAGTGTAGAAAGACAACAGACACTTCGCATAAAGTGCCGTTTTCGGCGAACACTTTTGAATTAAGTAAATTTGTACATAAATGGATTAGAAAGAAATTTTTAAAGAAATAAACAAAAAGAACTAAACCTGATATTTTGCACAATAGAGGAAAAAGTATTTAAATAGTTGTCAAAGGTTAGAGAAATGAAGAAAAATAAATAAATACTGTATATAAAAGTTAATGAAAAAGAAAAAGTAAACAAAAAAACCTAAACCGGAAAAGGAAATGAGCTTTTTCCGAACAAAGGAAATAAAAAAAAAGAAGTTTTTCAATTTTCAGCGGATGAATTTTTTCTTCTAAATATACGCGAGAATTTTGTGTTAAAACTATTGTTATTATTATTATTATTATTATTATTATTATTATTATTATTTTGGGGGAATTAAACCTCCGAATGGCTCATTAAATTTGACGGAATCCAGCTATAATCGCAAGATATATAGTGTTATATTTAGAGATAGATTTAGTTAAATGTAGTAAATGTAGTTGGAGGCACTGGTTGGGTCTAAGTTCAGAACGTAGGAAATTGTCGAATGATAGTTTTTCACTAAGTTTTCTTTTATTTCATTGATGGGGATTCTTGGGGGGTCAAAGTTTTATTTAGAAAGTCACTCTCTCTTCCTTCGTTTTATTTCATTTATTCCCTTTATATATATATATATACACACACACACACACACACACACACACACATATATATATATATATACACACACACACACACACACACATATATATATATATATAGGGTGAACCAAATGTAGGTGGACAGTAAATGATAACGTTTATTTTGAGAATACTATTTAATTTTTTTGTATACTATAATACAAAATAAAATTTAAATAAATTTAGTTATAATATTTAATATAATAAACACAAACACCATAGTTATAATGAACACCATAGTTATAATATAATATAACACAAACCGTATTCAACCTACTGTCCACCTACTTTTGGTTCACCGTGTATATATACAAACTATATACTTTATGCTTTATGAGAGTTTGAACGACAGTAATTATCTCGGTAATTATTTCAATGGGTCGCATTAGCTGGCCTCAGCGCTGTTCCAGCTGGTTCTGGCCGTTTTGACTGATTATCATCTTCAGTGGTAAAACATATATATATATATATATAATTACTTACTAACTTACTTTATGAGGGACTGAACGATCGTTCACGATCGATCTGCGGTCGATCCCTCTGCAGCATCCCGCCTCATTTGCTGGATTTGGTGGAGGAGAGAATTGCTTTCCGATCTCCTCTTGCTCTCGCAGCCAGCCACGCATGGCTGGTCAGGACTTTGCACATAAACTTGTCCAGCTAGAGGTTCCTCAGTTCTTTCGGCAGAACATTAAAAAGTTTTGGATATTTTCCATCCTCGTTCGCATGCCCCCTCCCCCACTGTCCCACCGCAGATAGGACCCTACAAACTCTGCCTCTTCTCTCATTCCAGTTTGTTTCTATTTCATTTCTAAGGTTAGAAACAAAACTCTCGAGTATTTTCCATATGTATATTACTGTGTACCGCTCTCGTCATCTTTCCAGAGGATAGAGTTTCAGGGATTGTTTCCTCTATCTTAGACGTAGAAGTCCTTTGTATGGCTTCTATGTTTGCAATGTCTCGTTTATGTATGGGCTTGCGGGTACTGAGCAATACTCAATTATTGGTAGGACTATACTCTTCCATAATTTTAGCATGATGTTTGCTTTTCTGCTGTGGAAGCTACCCCAGATGATTCCCATTAATTTTATAGCCGTTGTAATTTTAATGTTATAGTGCTATCTGAATTCTGCATCCGTCGATGTTATTACTTCAAGATCCCTGACTTGTGGGTTTGGTGTTATCGCTTTGTCTTGTAGAGTTTTGTACCCTTTATTCTGAATCACCTTGTTATTACCATATCTTAGAAGCTGGAATTTTTCTTCGTTGAACTTCATATTGTTGTCTTCTGCCCACTTGAATAATGTTTCAATGAGATTTTGTAATTTTTCTACGTCACCTTCGTTCAATATTTCTTTGCATATCTTTGTGTCCTCTGCGAAACATGGGAGTGCAATTTGTCCTGTGTCGAGTGATTTACTCCATACTAGGTATAGCGGCTTGCCAATACTCTCTTTACATTTCTTCAGAAACGTGACACTCCATGTGTCTATCCCTAGTGCCGAATTTTCTCGCATTTGTGATAGAGCCTTAATTACATCTCCTTCCGAGAATTCTAAGTCTATTGATAGGTTCGTGCCCGAACTTGTTCTTGGCTGATTTGTATCAATGTCAAAAATTTCATCTGAATTTTCTACTTTCTTCTCGGACTTTCGGGTGCTGAACACAGAGTGAAATTTTTCCTTAAGCAGTTCGCTCATTTTTTCTGGATCATGTGTGTATTCGGTCGCCCCATCTATCAACGGACCGCTATTCTCTTTCCACTGCATTTTTCTTTCCCAAATGTGTAGAAGTATTTTGGGTTATTTTTATGTTTTCTGCTACCTTGTTTTCTTCCTCTTTTTTCTTATGGATCAATGTTTGTTTTAGGGCCACTTCTATATCGCATAGTTTTTTCCTAGTCTCCTTGCTTCAGTTCTGCACCTGTGAATATTTTTTACGGTTTGTTGCCATTGTCTAAATAGTGTCCTAACTTTTCTCTCGAGCTTGCTACGTTTTCTTTTTTGTCTCTTCGGAACATGTTTCAGCAATATATGTTTAGTTTCATTTTCTTTTATACATAGTATTTCTTCTGGAGTCTTCTCGTGAAATAGTAATTCCCAATTTACTTTCTTTAAATCTTCTTTCACACTTTCACCATCTACTTTCTTTGAATTTATATTTAAACCTCCAAATATTCCTTCTGACTCTCTGGGATACGTTTTTGGACCTCAGGTTGCTAACTTTAATTGTATATCGATTGGGTTATGGTCGCGGAGAAATTTGTGAGTTACCTTTTTATTTATTATTATCTCATTGTTATTGATCAAAATTAAGTCCAAAACGTTCTCTTTTCTAGCGGCTTCATAGATTTCCAAGGTAAGTGCATAATGTTTCATAATAATTATCTAATAGCATTATTGCCTGGGTTCTGTCATCTCTTGTAATGTTACCATGAAACTTCTCAACATATATATAACTTCGTAATTTTTCTTCCATATTATGAATGGAAAATTAAAATCCCCACAAACTAAAATTTTGGGTGCTGGAGTTTCAAATAATTTTAAAATTGTTTCTATTTCATTTGTTGCGAATTAGAATTAAGTTTTTGTGGTGTTCGGTGGTCTGTAGATGTTCATAATGGTTAGGTTCAGTTCTTTTACTTCTAAAATAATAATTTCGACTGTGCCGTTTGATTTGTTTGCCTTCACCTCACATGTGTATGTATTTTTCCTCATCTACCCACTCTATTTGCTTTATGTTGTAGTCTAGTAATGCTATTCAGGATCCTCGATGCAGTTTTCACAGCCTTTTTCGCATTTATATAAATGTGTTTTCGTTAGGCATAAGCTTCCAAAGCTAAATTTTACAAGTGTTATAATTTTCAGTTTGCATGGTCAGTATTTGTGTATTTTTGTATGTGTGTATTTGTGTATTTGTGTATAATAAATTTATAGGGTTTCTAATCTTCGTGCTCGGTTTTCCTAGATAATGGTCGTTCCCTGGTTGATGTTGTCGGTTCCTGCTTGGTGTTATTGGTTCGGCCGCTGGATTTGGGAGTTTTAGGGCTGCGGCCCTTAATACCATTGTGAATGTTGTATTAACGGTGGGAGGTGTTGAATAGGAGGGTGATGTATGTAATGTTAGGGTGCATATATCTGCGAAGTTCTGTCTTTTCTTATTAGAAGGAACAGTTGTGCTTTTATTATTCTCATTTCCTCTAAAAAATATACTTTATTGCCACTGTTATTACGTCTATTTAGGATGTGAGCTGTTCTTTCTCGTTTTCTTCTTTGAGTACCCTCAAAGTGAAAATATTGGCACCCCATATTTAGGCAGTTTTCCTCTCTAATTGACTATCTGCACATAGAAGGGTGGAAATAGTAGTAGTTTGTTCCATACATGCAACTTCTATTCCTCATCATGTAGAAACAATTTTTTTGGTGATTATATATGCAGTTTGAACCATATTTGCACAAACTTGTTTTGTAATATTCGCATATGGTCCGTCGTTTAGATTTGTTGGAGTCCTATGGGATTCAATATATTTCCTCTGTTCTACCACCAATTCTTCCCTACTCAGTGGATTTTGAATCTTTGGTGTGTTTTCATTTGTATTTGTAGTGTCTCTATCTTGTGCAGGGGGTATTTCTCCGTTTAAGGCTACTTCTGCATCTCCCTGTCATATATTTCCCTCGGTACCCTGAATCCCACTTCCATTTGTGTCGCCGTTTACTGACGTTTCCTAATTTCCATCGGTGAACCTGTTGCAATTGATTCTTCTATTTCAACATTCTCCATTTCCGTTTATACTACTTTCTTATTGTTTTCCATACGCTTGACGCACACGAAGGCATAAAAGCCTATGATTTTGTTGTTTATTTTAATAATTCATCATTTTCCTGTCCTTCTTATCTAGGTTTACGCATTCGTAATATTTAAATGTATTGTACAGAATGCATTTTAAGCCCGTGGCCTGGTCTACTTCACTTTTGCAATCCCAGAACTGGTACGCGGTGCATTCCATTAAGCATAATCCAACTCTATTCAACTTTCTGGATTTACAACAACTCATATTTGTTCGTATTTTTTGCCTTTTTTTCCTTTCAGCTTCTCGATTTTCGTCTGCAAAATCTCAATCTTCTCGTTTATAGTCCTCTTCCTCTTCTAGAAACCTCTTGGAAAAATCTTACGAAAACTGTTATTCCATTCGAATTGTTTTCAATTTGTGTGTTTTTCATATATATATTATATTATATATATATATATATATATATATATATATATATATATAGAGAGAGAGAGAGAGAGAGAGAGAGAGAGAGAGAGAGAGAGAGAGAGAGAGAGAGAGAGACACGAAAAGTCTATTTCCTGTCTGGATGTTATCTAGAAAAGATTCTAGTTTTGTTTCTTCTTCGCAAACCAACATTGAACATTCTTCGGAATGGGCTTCAGTTTTTGTTTTGTTTTTATCAGTTTTTGTTACTTTAGGTTTAAGCTGAAAGCTATTCGAACTTTCATCAGTAGAGCATACAAATTATGTTCTTCATTTAAGACTTTTGACACGGAATTATAATTTTTAATATCGTTTTTTATTAAAAAAAAAATGGTTTCCTTTAATCCTTGATTTAGAATCAAATTTAAAAAAAAATCTTAAATAAGAAATAGAGGTCAAAAGTGTTTGTTACCACCGTTTCTAAGGTTCAAATATTTTTTTTCTCTACCTTATTTCGGTTTACAACTTGTAAAACTTCAAAATAATAATATGATGATGACATCAACTCCTTTTTTTTAAATTGATTTTCATATTGTTTTAAACAACCAACTTAAACTTGGATCATTGTTCATTCACGTGCTATGCAGCAAGTGGGACAACTCGTAAGAACTGTTCAACTATATCGGATAAACCCGAATGAACCCTTTCCGATTTTAGACCATGTCATGGAGTGCAATTCTACAGTTTTTATGAAAACTTTTGAGATACAGAAGACAGTGAATGATGTACCTTATTTGTATATTCTTGAATCCCTTTATATTAACAAATTAAAAACTACATTAAAAGATAATTGTTTTTTTCTCTAAAGTTGAATATTGTATAATGAATAGGTTTTTATGTTTTAATTGTATTTTAATTTATTTTAATAGTTTTGGCACTGATGATGAGATTTTTTATCTCGAAACGTTTGCAAACAGAATAAAATGTTGAAGTATGGCTTGATCTTAGTTGTTTTGTTTATATATATAGAGGTGAAGGGTTCGGGGTTGCGATTCATTACACTGGGCAACACGTATTTTATTGAATGATATCTGACACTTGATTCTAGGTAATTTGGGTGCGCTGAATACGAATTTCAACTCGGTTTGGCTCTATCAGGTCCTGATTCTTGTCGACAGCCTATGTGCCATTTTCCAGATTTTTCAAATTAGGACTAAAAAATTAAGTCATGTGTTAAATTTTTTTTCAAGTTTCATGAATACAAGCAGTTCAAACTACAGTAAAATTACATTATAACGATAGAAATGACTTAAAATAAAAAAACAAACAGATATGAAGCTTTCACTGTGGCAAAAATTTTCTTTTGTAAGACTTTCTAGCGTATTTGCTTGTTGATGGCAGGTCTCTTTTCAAGCACCAGCAGTAATCAGCCATCATGTGGGAATCCCAGCGGCCTTGGTACCGTTCCTCCATAATTTTGATATCTTGGTGGAATCTCTCCCCTTGTTCGTCACTTACATCACCTAAATTACTTGGAAATTGGTCAAGATGGCTATTCAAAAAATGCATTTTTATGCTCATATTGCAACCTAACTCTTTGTAGTCCCTTAAAAGTTTTTTTACGATTTCTTCGTAGTTATCTGCCCTATAATTGCCTAAAAGGTTTTCTATCAAGTCCACGAATGAGAACCAGCCATTTTTTTCGCGTTCATTCATGACATTAGGAAAATTGCTGTCTTTAATCATTGTTCTTATTTGTGGACCGTCGAAAATTCCCGCCTTGATTTTTTCATAACTTAAACTTGGAAATTTTGAAGTTATGTATTTGAAACACTCGCCGTTCGTATCTAAAGCTTTTACATATTGTTTAATGAGGCCTAGTTTTATATGCAGAGGAGGAAATATGATTTTATCTCTGCTCACTAAAGGTGGATTAATTACGTTTTTTTCTCCGACAGTAAGTGATGTTCGTGCTGGCCAGATTTGTTTGAAATAATGTTCTTCCTTGGCTCTGCTGTCCCATAAGCAAAGGAAGCAGGGATATTTAGTATACCCTCCTTGTTGTCCTAGCAGAAAATTAACCATTTTTAAGTCAACACATATGATCCACTCGTGCTCCCTATATTTGATAAGATTTAAAACCTTTTCTATATGTTCATACTTTTCTTTTAATTTTGTTGAGTGCCCAATCGGTATCGAGCCGTATAGATTGCCATTATGCAACAACACACACTTAAGACTTCTTTTCGAACTGTCTAAAAACAAGCGCCAATCATTTGCATCGTAAGACTCAACCCCCATCTTCTTTAACAAACCAACTATGTCGCAGCAATATACTAAACTATCCTCTGTTCTAAAATATTTAACAAGTTCTTCTCTTTTCTGTAAAATGAAATGTATGTGTTTGAAGTAAGCAAGTTTTTCTCTTTAAGTCTTGAAGCTAAAATTTCCGCAGCCTTTTTTGGCAAATTTAGATCCCTTACAAGATCATTCAACTCGGCCTGGTTAAACTTTTGCGGATCGTTTTGACTTTCAAATACGCTGGGGTCAAAATCGGTGTCTGACTCCTCAAAGTGCATAACAATATTTTCAGGAACATCTTCAACTAATTCTTGAGTTGGCAGACCCTTAAATTTTGGAATGGGATCTCATTTGAATGTAGCACAGGTCGTATCGCGGTGTCGAAATTTGGGTACTCGATACAATGTTTATTTTTCTTAGTGAAGCCCGAAGTCTTGACAAAGCAAAGGTAGCAATCGGTCTCGTGGTTAGTAGGCTCTCGCCACACCTGATATGGAAAAAAAATTGTAAAGCGTTAACAAAAGCGACGAGAGACTTGTTTTTATGAATTTTATCAAAAGTTATCACCCAAACATTTAACATTTCTATGTGTTTCAACCTTATGCAATATTTGAGATTCTTATAAACATTTTCTGTAAATTTTTGTTTATGTACCTAAGTACAATTACATTTAGTAAGTTACAGTATACTAGTGATTAAATTACGTAGTTTTATGAAATCATAAACTTACCATCGGAACTCCAAAAGGTATTTTTGAATCCGAACCCTTCGTCCAATGTCGCAGTCTTTCAATGCATATAGTGCAGGCTTTATGTGGAGCCCACGATTTATCTTGGTCCCAGTTTATGCCAAAATAAGCTAAGTAAGCTCTTTTTACGAAGTCAGTTATATTTGCTCGTTGATGTGGAAGTGTAAAATTTCCACATATATAACAGAAGGAATCAGGGTTGTTTTTGCATTTGAACTTTCTAGTGCTTGATGACATATTGCTTGATTGTTCTGCCAATTTGTAAAGGTATTTAAAGCCCTTAATTCATATAAATTTAAGAAAATCTGAAATATAAACACAAAAATTAGTTTAAATAGGTACTTATTATGAAATAGGTACTTACAATCTATGAAATTAAACTAGAAACACGGATGAGTAGGTACAATATAAATTACGTCTAATTAAATCAACTACAGGGTGGGCGGAAAGTAGCTCCCTATTTTGGATTGGTAAAAAAATACGTATATTTTCCATTTATTTCAGAAGAAATAATATGAAAAGGTAGGCATACATGGTAGGTTTTCTCTAAAATTCAATGTGGGCTCCAACTCTTTCCACCAGCTTCTGGAGCCGCCCAGGAATGGCGTCCACTGACTTTAGCAGGAACTCCGGCGGGATGGAGGACATGACTTCCCGAATTCGGTCCTCCAGTTCTTCCAATGTCCTCGGTTTGGTGCGGTAGACTTCTTCCTTTACCCACCCCCAAAGAAAGAAGTCGCACGGTGTCAAGTCGGGGCTCCTGGCTGGCCATTGATGTGGACCACGACGACCCATCCAACGCCCAGGGAAGGGGCATCTTGCCACTCACGGACAACAAGAGCGAAGTGCGGAGGGGCGCCATCTTGCATAAATATCAGATCGTCGATGTTCTCCCATGTGCTGAAACCGGCCAGACCTCGTTTCGCAACATAGCAGGTACCGCTCAGCATTCATGGTGTTGCGCAGAAGGAACGGGCCCACAACCTGATCTGAGGTCATACCACACCACACCGTTACACTGAACCGATTCTGCCGTTTTTCAGCGGTAACCGTGCGACTTCTTTCTTTGGGGGTGGGTAAAGGAAGAAGTCTACCGCACCAAACCGAGGACATTGGAAGAACTGGAGGACCGAATTCGGGAAGTCATGTCCTCCATCCCGCCGGAGTTCCTGCTAAAGTCAGTGGACGCCATTCCTGGGCGGCTCCAGAAGCTGGTGGAAAGAGTTGGAGCCCACATTGAATTTTAGAGAAAACCTACCATGCATGCCTACCTTTTCATATTATTTCTTCTGAAATAAATGGATAATATACGTATTTTTTTACCAATCCAAAATAGGGAGCTACTTTCCGCCCACCCTGTATATTAAATCACGATGACAAAATTACTCACTAAATCATATGCCAATTCAAAATTATGTTAATGCCCAAACTTAATTAACTAACTCGACTGACTGACTGACTGACTGACTGACTGACTGACTGATTGAATTGACTGATTAACTCTGGAAACGAGTCGCTTTTATATATTTTAGTTGTCCCTCTAGAATACTCTACAGAGAACAGGAACGCTCGAGAAAATTTTAGAATTCTATGATATTTTTAGCTTAATTTACTAATATTAAAATGGGTTAAAAATGACAAAATTAAAAATATTTTTAGGGTGTTACATATAAAAATATACATAATACAACAATACCATAACAATAGGTACAAATACCTAGATAAAAACCTAGTTGCATAATGTGTAACTGCAAAAAGACAGCGAGTATTGAGAAAAAAACCTTTTTATGAATACGACGAAAGAGGAGGGGTGTTGAGAAAAATCAGGACCTGATAGAGCAAAACCGAGTAAAAATTCGTGCTCAGCGCACCCAAATTACCTAGAACTAACTGTCAAATCTAATTCAATAGACAAAAATTTGAAATTTGTTCCCCAGTGTTATTAATGAGTCTTTTCCTTTCTTCCCATGCGTAGGTTGGTATGTCACTACACACCCACACTAAGGATGGTAACGTGACCATTGTCTTTACTAGTTCAACTTTTCCACTAAACCACAACTAAGTAAATTAATGGTCTTATCGTTATTATAACTTTAGAATTTAACCTTTTACCATTAATATAAATTGTTTTATTAAGAAACACCAAAATTTTTATACTTTTAATCTTATGTTCACAGATTACTTTAACTTTACACTTGCGTTATACAGTATAATTCAAGAGACAAGGTTAAGACTTGCCCGAAAATCAAGTAGGTCTTAAACGATGTAGCCTCGCGCGTGACATGAATAAAAGCCTAGGACCGAGGAAAGAAGATTCCACGTCGCCGGCCCGTCAAAAATGAAGTTGACCCGCTATTATCAACTTGCCCCAATACAGGCCCTACTCCCCACTGGCTCGAATAGAGAAATTGAAATAAAATTAAGAAGAGAGAGCAGAACGATCTTAAGATAGACAAACTGCTTCAGACGACTCTGTCTGACTCTTCTTGTCTCAACTCTCTCATTCTGACTCTCTGGTGATGCTTTGCATTTTTCATCGAGCAGATTTCGCTGTTCCAGTCTCGCCTGGCATGCGATGTCTTTTAATTATCTATGAACCTAAAACTTAAAAGATAGTAAGTCATACATGATTTCGATAATTTTTATAATTTCCTACCTAGTCTACAGTATTCAACAAACTTTATTGTCCTATTTTCTGATGTTAAATCGCTTACTTATATAGATTTGGTATCGTATGAAAACTAATATTCCTTTAAGAACATAAATGGGCAAGACTAGAGGTGAGTATCACATGACAAACAAACCTATGCCTGATTGGCTGAACGTGAATTGTTATTTTATGTTCATTATTAAATCCCAATTTTACGATCACAACATAGGATGAATTTCACAATTAAATACGTGAAAAAAATAAGCGATGCAAACTTACAAAGAAAAAAAAGAAAAGCGATTCCAAGGCCCTTCATGTATTCAACAATACATCGATCGTGTTTGCATCATATAAAAATATATATAAAATACAAAAAATATTTATTTCAACAAAAAGAAATCTTTAGAAATATTCTTGAAAAACACGAAGATATTGCTTTGTTGATTTTCAATCCAACGTTTCGTTTGCACACTTCAGACATTTTTCAGGAAATGGTACATTTTAAAATTTAAAATAAAAATAATAGATACTGAAGTACAGCTAAATAAGAGAAATAAACGTATTTAAAGCTAATCACTAAAGCCCGAATGTTTAGGCACTAAAAACCCTTAAAAAAAGGTAGGCAAATAGGCAAAATAAACATTCAAAATAGGCAGTAGAAAACCCCCCAAAAGGAATAATACATATTACAACGCTCTTAGTGAAGAAAACAGTAGGTAATGCAAATATTAGTTACACACAATAACAATGATTTCATTTCCAAAAATAAAGTTTAATATATGCATACTCATATCCCAACGCCATTATAAGTGAAAAAAACAGTAGGTATTGAAAATGTTGGTTAAACAACAATGAGAAGGATTTAAATTTCAAAAACAGTTTAATATAAAATAATACTATTATGCACGCTCGGTTTCTGTTATATACACAGTATATGAGGGGTCCCGCGTCTTAAGGTACCTAAGCGCCAAAATTAAAATTCGTCAGAAATCGCCTCCAAAGTTCAGCAATATTCTGGCAATAGTATCTCTGTTATTAATTGAGCTAGAACGTTCATTTTTGGCCAAATTAGAGTTCTAAGTATGCTAATGAAGATGTTGATGAGTTTTTGGAATAGATTTTCATATTTTATATTTTATATATATTTTTTAAATTTTTTTGATTTTCTTATTATGTCGAACTTTGGGTGAACTTTTGGCTGGCGATAGAGGTGAAAAAGTAGTTCGCTTCATAAGGTTTTCAACCATACTTCTAGTGTCGTAAGGTCATTATAATCCAAACCACGCGATAGAGGAAGGGTGAAAATAGTGATATCCATCAAAAACACGTTTTCGCCTATGGTGGCGCTTAGGTACCTTAAGACTCGCGAACCCTCATATAACCTTGGGTTTTTGCTTCCGCCCGAATTGTCCATTCTGACGAAGGTTAAGCTTGTCACTCCACCTTAGACCTATAGTTTAACGTGGAATTCGAACCACGCCCCACCAGCAGCACAGCGTCTTAACCACTAGGCTACCAAGGGTACCCATTTATCTACCAACCATTTTTTTATTGTGTGGAAGGATGAACAGCTGGGTTTTGCTGCGCGCCGCCTGCCGTCACCGGGTCTCGATCCTGGGGCCGATGAATTCGTAGTCAGCGATGCTAACCACTACACCACCAAGGCGCATTATATACACACACACACACACACACACACACACACACACACACACAGGGTGTTTCATAACATGTGGGACGCACTTTTAGGATGGATTCAGGACCTGAAAATAATGAAAAAAGTTCATATAAACACATGCCCGAAATCACTTTGTTTCCGCGTTTCAGCCCGTTTTGTGTTCCAGTAATTCTTTCCACAAACTGTTTACAAACACTGCTTGCCGACAATGTTTGTGAGTGTGTACGAGACTTATTTCATGTATGGCCTTGCCGATTGTAATGTTTCGTACACTCTATGAAATGTTTCATTATCGTTGAGTGTACAGCCATCAGTCAGTCAGAGATGCATCGCGGTGTTTCACTGTTCGTATTCGTAACTTCTTACCGTGAATAAGTGCAGTCCAGTGAAAAAAACTTAAAAGTTTTTGTGTTATTCAGTGATAGTGTGCATTTGAAGTGAGAATGGAGGCTTATTCAAACATGTATGGACTTGCCGAGTGTAATGCGGCCGCTGCAAGACATCTGTATCCGGAAAGGTTTCCGAATAGCCGTCTGCCAGATAAGAAGACCTTTCAGAGAATAGACGAGCGTCTTGGTGATACAGGATCATTTAACAAGCGAGTTTCAGATGGTGGTAGACCAATCAGCGACAGAACTGTTAAGTTGGAGGAGCGGGTCCTGAATCGCGTGGAGGAACATCCTGGTGTCAGCACCGGAAGGATAGCAACAACAGAGGGTGTAAGATACACAACTGTGTGGAGAATTTTATGGGAACAACAGCTTTATCCAGGGGCGTAACTAACGGGGGGGGGACATGTCCCCCCAACTTTTGAACTGAGGGGGATAATATAGGTTTTGTCCCTCCAACTTTTGATCTAAGTTAGCTTACGTGAAGGAAAATATTTAGTTCTTGAAATAATCTATGATGAGTAAATCTTTAATTATATTAGTCCTATTAGTATGCTGGAAAGTATTACTGATTCAGTACTAATACTGCAGTGATAGATACTTTAATGAGACATCTAGTTATTTTTTACTTTAATTATTGCATATATTGTTTTCCTTTAATGTTAAGTATATACTTGATATACATAAGGTAGTTGTGAAAATGCTTCTTTGATTTTCCTGTTACTATCATAAATATAGATCATTCTCTAAATCATAGTATTTTAAGAGCATTATTTTGGTCGCAAACACATTACCTACAGGATAGCAGCACAGAAATTCATCGCAGGATTTTTCATCATTATAGTTGTCCCCCCCCAACTTTTGAAAGTTAGTTACGCTCTTAGCTTTATCCATATCACATTCAGAGAGTACAAGGCCTTACTGAAGTTGATTTCCCACCACGAGAGGCTTTTTGTAGTTGGTTCCTTCAACAGTGTGTTCGCGATCCTCTTTTCTATCCTCCGTGTTGTTTTCTGATGATGCTGCCCTCCTAATCATAAGAAATGGCGTGATCAATTTTCACAACACTCATCACTGGGCCTAAGAGAATCCGCATGCTATCATCCAGTCAAGGCACCACCAACAATTTAGTATCAATGTATGGGCAGGACTAATTGCCGACAACTTAGTCTGTCCTTTTGTTTTGCCTGGAAGATTAACAGGAGAATTGTATTCCAATTTTTTAAGGAATGATTTAATCGATTTACTAGATGAAGTTTCTCTTGGTATCCGACGTCATATGTGGTTTATGCATGACGGCGCTCGGCCTCATTTTAGTCGCGTAGACAGAGACTATTTGGATGACCATTTCCCTGATAAATGGATAGGCCGTGGAGGACCCATTGCGTGGCCTGCTCGCTCCCCGGACCTGAATCCACTCGATTTTTACCTGTGGGATCATCTGAAATCCATCGTTTACGTGACATCCATCGACAACGTTGAAATGCTTCGCCAACGTGTAGAACAAGGATGCCAGAAAATTTGAGCAATACCTGGAATATTTGAACGCGCCAGGAAGTCTATGACGAGGCGTGTTCAGGGGTGTATTCAAGCGCAAGGAGGTCATTTTGAGCACTTCTTTTAAAGGTAAGGAGGATACTTGCTGGAACACATGACCGGCTGTAACTCGGAAACAGAGCGATTTCGGGCATATATTTATATAAACTTTTTTCATTGTTTTCAGGTCCTGAATCCATCCAGAAAGTGCGTCCCACATGTTATGAAACAGCATATATATATATACACAGGGTGTCCCATAAGTCCGGCATCATAGGAGAAATTCATATTTTTCTATTTCTACAAACCATAATTCATATTTTTCTCTTTCTACAGGCCATAATGTCTGTGAGCAAGGAAGAACGAATCCAGATAATTCTACTCATAGGAAATCGGAGTCAAAGAGAGGCCGCTGCTGAATTTAACAGACTGCATCCAGACCGCGAGCCAATAACACAGAGTTGTGTTAGCAGACTTGTTGCAAAGTTTAAGGAAACAGGATCCATAGAAGATAAACCACGCAGTGGACCTTCAAGGAGGTCCACTGACGATGATACAGTGGCTGCTATCCTGGCTCATTTCAACAGAAGTCCCAATAAGTCTCTTCGGCGATTGTCCGCCGAGACAGGAGTGTCGAAAAGTAGCATCCATCGCATTCTTCAGGCTCACAAATGGCATCCATATAAACTTCAGATCCTACAGAAATTAAGCGAAGATGATCCCGACCGGCGGATGGAATTTTGTGAATGGGCTACGGAACAAAAAAACAATGGTGGACATATTGAGAACGTTCTGTAAATAAAAACTTTTGTTTTGCCTTTTTTAATATTTTTCCTATGATGCCGGACTTATGGGACACCCTGTATATATATATATAATATATATATATATATATATATATTATATATAACAAAAAATGATAGGCTATTTTAGGACTAATTGAATAATACTAGAAAATGATGGAAAAAAGGCAAATTAAGCACTTTATGATAAAAAAAAAGGCACTTTTTCTGTAAATGCAAAAATAGGCAAAAAAAAATCATTTATGGCAATTTGCCTGAACTTCTGCTCTCTACTAATCACACACACATAAGAGCAGATAACTTAAAATTACAAATATTTTGTTGTATAATTTTGGATATTGAACTGATATTTTAATAGAAGCTGTTTAAAAAGCTTAGCATTTCCATATATTTAATAATAATTCCTGTTTAAAATTTCTAAATTAACAGTGATTCAGCTATTCGCAGATCATAGAATCGTCCAGTTCGCTGTAAAATTTTAAAATTATTTTAGGTTGTTTCTCCTTCGATGCTGAATATGTTCTAATCGGATGTAATTTTGAATGCTCAATGTATTAAAGTTTTGATTATCGGTGTTTTATAGTAGATGTGGAATATATGAATCATAGTTCATGTAAAAACCTTCATCTGTTGACTTTCTAGTGATACACTTATTTACTGATTCATCTTCCAGTAATTAAAATTTAATATCCAAAAATTAAATTGCTGTTCAAAAGTGAATTTTAGTTTACTGATAGTTTCCAGTTTTTCATTGAATAAAATGTTGAATCTTTCGAAAGTGTAGTTAAATTACTATAATTTACAAGCATTTCGGAGCGAGCCTAAAAACAGCACCCCATTTCGACCTCAATCCAGATTAAAGGATTTTAACATCAACATTACTCGAAAACTTTGTCCAGGTCATTGCTTGATCGCACTTAGTGCACAGCATCACGTTTTTAATAAGATTTTTTTCCCTTACACCGATTTATTACTGACAATGAATCTTTTACCAATAATGGTAACACTTCAGTTTGAAAAATTGATGCTGTCATCTTGCCCTCAAACTTCTGAATGGTTTTTACATTTCAGGACTTATTTATAAATATGTTGAAACCTACGGTAAAATTATTGAATAACCGGTTAGGTTAATTGAATGCCAGGTTAGGTCAACTGTACGCCCTTGACGATTGGTAAAGTTAAGTCGTGATATTTTCGTTAGTTTTAACGAAAATATCACGACTTAACCTAACCAATCGTCAGAGGCGTACAATTAACCGAACCCGTCATTCAATTAACCATTTTAGAGTAATTAACTCCATTTTAACTCCATTTTAGAGCAATCCGAGAATAAGCACCCTCGTTCGACCCCAATCCAAGAAAAAGCACCCTAAATTGATTTGGAGTGCTTATTCTTGGATTGCTCCAATATTTCTATAATGAAATTATTTAATTAAAGGTATGACATTTATAATGTTGCATGTGTGTGTACATTTATTTGCATGGTAACAGTAAGTAAATTTAATAAAAAACTCGCACTTCAGTGGGACGAGTAAAATGTATCGGAAATGTTTGCCAAAGGCACGATGATATATGGCAGTCACAGCAAATCAGGCTATGATAAAGACATTCAGCGTTTAGCTGCCGCACTGGTTATAAATTCAAAATTTTTTATCTTAAATGTTGTATAGGTGTTAAAATTACTTGCTGTCTAGGCTTCGCTTGACTTAATCTGGACAGAGTTCTATTTGAATTTATTAGTAATTCGAACACTGAGTTTGGGTCGCATTTATCGTAAATATATTTGATTCTATATACGAGTATATTTGAATTGTGATTGATTTAGAGATGAACATACATTGAATTGTCAGAATTCACAGTTCTGAGGCGTTAAGCCGGTTGAAGTCTAAAGATGAATTAACTGCGTTCCACTATTTGAATTAATCTTAAGTAAGTATTGTTAGTTATTGCCAGACTTTATTGTACAGGGTGTCCGAAAAGTCCCGTCACTCCCTACAAAATGTACATATTGTATGATAATACCAATTTTATTCTTGTGTGATTAATTGTGTTTATATATGGTAGGTGTAATTTAAGAAACAAGTGATTAGCAACAATTACTTCAATTACTTTCACAATCACTTTCACAGGCTTCATATCTTTTCTGCATGTATGTATCGCTTAATTCATTAACAAATGACGGGCGGTATGGTTTCATGCCGAGATCTTTTGTCATGTGATCTCTCATTGTGGACATGGGAACTGCAAGTTTTTGTGATCGTTTCCGAAGTGATTTTTTCAATGAACGAGCCACCGGTGCAATCACACCTTCACATTGTTCTGCTATCGTTGTTGGTCTTTCCGACCGTGGTCTGTCCTTGATGGAGCCAGTTTCAAACAGCTTTTTCTCCGAGCGTAATACCTTCTTGTTTGGTGGTGCAGTATTATTGAATCTTGTGTTGAAATCATTCTGGATATCATGCATCGTTTTGCCAGTATGTGACCTTTCATGAGCCCATGTGCTCATCGCTATCTTTCCTCCAGAGTGTAAGTGGACTGGTCTGCCATTGTTCACACAACTCTAATACCTGGAAAAGAAAAAAAGTTAATGAATCACGTATAAATTCAATTAATCACAAAAATAAAATTGGTATTACAATATGAACTAGGGACACTCAATATATTTTGCCCCACCCTTTTTTATTAACTAAATAATAGGCCATGGGGCTGAAATGTCTTTTAGGCCGTAAGTTTCAACTTTCTGAGCTTCACATAACCGGATTTTTCCAGTTTGAACCTCCCCTATTTGTACAAAACCGCCTTTAAACGCCCTTGTATAAAACCCATGGTTAACGCAGTTTCGAAAATGGCGTCTGACAGTGATGTGCGTCGTAAACAGAGAGCTGTTATCGAGTTCTTAACCGCAGAGAGAAGGAAACGGTTGGAAATATTCACAAACGTCTACAAAATGTTTACGGAGATGCTGTTGTTGATCGAAGCACAATTGGACGCTGGTCTAAACGTGTGAGATCATTGGAGAGAGGGAGAACCAGCCTCGATGATGAGCCACGCAGCAATCACCCGACATCGGCTGTCACATCTCACACTGTGCAATGTGCTAACAACATCATTCGATCAAATCGGCGCGTCACATACAAGGAGCTATCACTGGAGCGAGGAATTAGTGAAGGAAGTGTGAATACGATAATTCAGCAACTGGGATACTCAAAAGTATGTTCTAGGTTTGTTCCTCGCCAACTGACTGAAGATCACAAAGCCCAAAGAAAAGAAATTGCTTCTGAGTCGTTGGTTTGATACGAGACAGAAGGGGATGACTTCCTTTCACGAATTGTGACTGGGGATGAAACTTGGGTACACTACTTTGAACCTGAAACAAAACGCCAATCCATGGAGTGGCATCACGCAGACTCCCTACGCAGGAAAAAGTTCAAAATGGCTCCCTCTGCAGGAAAGGTTATGGCCACCATCTTCTGGGACATGAAAGGGGTGATTCTGGTGAACATTATGAAGAAAGGACAAACAATCAAGTCAGAGGCATATATTGCTACCCTACAGAGATTCCAGAGACGTATAAAGCGAGTTCGACCAGAGAGAAAACTGGAAGACGTCCTTCTTTTGCCCGATAACGCAACCCCACACAACAGTTTGCAAACAAGAGAGGCCATCACAAAAATGCGCTTGACTGTGTTACCCCACCCTCCATACAGCCCGGATCTGGCACCTTCAGACTTCCATTTGTTTGGGCCAATGAAGGATGCTATTCGTGAAAAAAAGTTTCAGAGTGACGATGAGGTTGTTGAGGAGGTGAAGAGGTGGCTGCAGTGGAACCCAGCGAACTTTTACCAGCAAAGACTAAAGGCCGTTGTTTCGAGGTGGAGGAAAGCCGTAGAAAAGGATGGAGACTATGTGAAAAAATAAAGACTTGTAAAAAAGGTATGTAACTACTTGTGTACAAAATTTCTGGAACTTACAAGGAAACTTGGAAAGAGAAAAAAGGTTGGGCAAAATATATTGAGTGGCCCTCGTACATTTTGTAGGGGGTGACGGGACTTTTCGAACACCCCGTACGTCAGGATTGTTAATTATTGCCAAACCTTTTTGTAGGTCAGGATTTTTAACTGAGGACTTTTCTTGGGCAGGATTTAATGTTGAATTAGTTTAGTTTGTATTAAATACAACTTCACTTATTAATGGCTCGTTTATATTCATTTATATACTATTTATAATACTGTTACGTATGGTAACTGGTCCTTCGAATTTATGGTACTTTATAAGTAGTAAACTTGAAAGCTTTACGGAGTGTAATCTAAAGTTTGCACCCTACTTCATAATTTGACAAAAACAAGTACGTCGTCACTTTTTTCAAAAACAACAAATATGTTGTCAATATAGCGTATATACAAACTTAATTAAAATTGTGATATTTTCCCGTATTAGTGTCTTCAATTTCAGACACGTAGAAGTCGGTAAAAATTGGTCCTGAGGGTGAATCCATTGAAACTCCATCCTTTTGTGTTGTCGTGAAGATGGATTTTAATTAGTATTTTCTTTTCTTTCTCTTCGTTATTTTCGCTCTTAATATTTATTTTACACTGACTTCTGTACTCTATAAACGGGCAGATGGATATCGTGTGGCCGGTCCTCAATTGACATGGAGCCTGCAGCAGACAACAAAACGAGGCAGGGGGAAATGACTACGATTTATCACTATTTACCGATTCATTTTTAATTAAGACAATGAACATGACGGTGGAAAGCGAGCACGAATTTATAATTTAACATTTAGATCGTGGAGAGAGATTCTAGTTAACTTTAAATCACAATTACGTCTTAACCAAACAAAACTCTTTCTCATATCTTACCACGCCCGAGGCTAACTTTAGAGTATTGTATACTGTACCTCCAGCCCTCAGCGCACTTCAAATCTCTCTCCATGTTGCCAACTAATGTTTTATATTTCCAACAATTATATTTTGCATATATGGATTTCCATTAAACATTATTAAATTTCCTATTTAAGACAATACAGGATACTGTGCTGAAATTTACATTCACTATTTCTCCAGCAAGAAGTCAAACACAATGTCTTCATTTCCCTTTTCCTAAAGGCTCTCCTGGCTAATACAGGGTGATTCATAAATGTATTTCATAAATAGCAGGGTGTATTCTTTAGGCAAAAGTAAAGAAGAAAGACCATATAAACATAGGTCGAGAAACTCGTAGGTTTCGAGCTACAGTAAGCGACAGAAAAATGAAACTCCTAAAGATTTTTTATATTTTATGCAAATACACAGTGTGATACATTTGCTCCATTAAAGTAAATGTTCGAAATTCTTTCCTACTTCTTGAATGCATGCCACAGCACCGTCACAAAATAGGATAGAGGAGAGATAGTTAAACTACCGCTAACCACTATTTCCTTACTTGTTCATACTCACTCATTTTCCCCCTTTAACTATTCCAAATATGAGAGTCGTTTCTTGTGCAAATGCTCAGTTTTTGTGTCCTGTACATTTTTTTGGCCAATGACCTGACAGTATTAAATCACGTGATGAGAAACCGAACACAGAACAAAATATTAACCAATCGCTATCATTCTTTCTTCCTTTGTGGGTGCTGGAGACGCTGTTTCTTCTACATCTCGCCAGGTACCATGATTATGTTGGGTTAAGTTGTTTTTTTTTACATATTTTAACCCCGACATTTTCCTCTCCTTCAAAGCCCTACCCACTTTTGTTGGAGGTTCAGTATTCTAGGGGGAAAAAGGGGTAACTCCAGAAAAACACATTTGCACAGGAAATGAATATCACCATTGAAAAGAGGAGAAGAAACCGATCTAGAAAAACACGGATTTGTGTCTGAACTCACGAGCGCTCCCTTTCTGTATAATTATCGCTCTTCGTCTGAGCGGCCCTGAATTTCTCGGCCATAAAATAGCCACTTTATATCATCATCCAAAAAATTAGGTTATCCCGTTCCCTTCATTAATTCATCTCTATCAACCGCTCGGCACTGCCACTTTGTCTGGAACCAACTTCCCTCGGAGGTTGTTTCAAGCCAGGCTGGACAAAGTTCTGAATACACTTGGGGTTTAATACTGTTCCCACATATATTTTAAGAATAGATCAGTTAAATATTTTGAAAATACTATTACAACATAGTTTGATGAAACAATAACAGGAATCTCCACAAGTAAACTGAAAGGTTTTTGAGGCTTCCTCTTGTTTTTGTAACTCTCTCTCTCTCTCTCTCTCTCTCTCACACACACGGGTTCAACGATGTCGATTTTAGTAGCATGTTTAGTTTAAATGATAACCCAACTCGCAACAATGGTTGGAAATTGGATTTGAAACGGTTTAGGACTAGTGTGTGTGGGAATTACTTTACGTATAAGATCTGTGACACGTGGAACAGGTTACCTTCAGAAGTTGTGAAATGTTCCTCTGTGGATCAGTTCAAGAAAAGGTAGACCAAATTTTGCACACTATTTGAGGGTGTAGAAAATTTTCCCTGGCACCCGTTGCCACTGGTACCTCCTCGGTATGGGCCGCAAGGCCTTTTGAGGTACTTCTTTTCCTTGTAACTCCTTGTAACTCTCTCTCTCGAGCTAATCTGTTATTGCTATTATTATTATTAATTTCCCGATTTGGACTTCAATATGAAATATAAAAGAGGAAAATGCTAACAAAGAAAAATGAATTAATATGCAAATTAATTGATCTGATTCCGATAGAAGAGGAGAGGGACAAATAGAAGACAACTCTCAATATTATCACTGAAATATACTGCTTACATGTGATTCCAAAACTATACTGCATATAAATATAATTTCACTGAATCGATATCAATTAATTAGTTGATTCAGTATCACTGAAATGTTTTTTTTTGTAGATATACGAGCTAGATTGTCTTATTTAAATTGAGGTTTACTTGAATCAGATATGAAACAAGAACGTCACTAACTTGTGTTGGAGTCCTTTATGAACCCTTGTTGTTCAACTTTTAAGCACACACACACACACACACACACACACACACACACACACACACATATATATATATATATCTCGGATGACCCCAAAAAAACGCCTTGAGATTTGAACATCAATAACTTCAAAAATATGCAGTTCACATTTATTGATAAGCCATCATAAAAATTTCAGACCGTTACATAAAATACTTTTTCCACAGCTGAGGGAACAATGAGGTATGGTGAAAAAAACGAATATCAAACTGAAAAATTTTATTATTCACATCTTAGCAACAAATATGATCAATATGTCCGCCGTCCTGCTCACAAACTAATCTTAAACTTTTCTTCCACGACATGATACATTTTCTGATTTCTGTTAACGTTATTTTGTTCCAACATTCGAGTATTTTTTTCTTTAATTGCATTTCTGTAAACTTTTCTGTTTGGCCTTCATAAATCTTCTCTGCTAGTGTGTTCCATATGCAATAATCCATGGATTGCAATCAGGTGATTGCGGGGGCCAATCGTTTTTTCTAATGAAGTTGACTACATTCTGTTGGAGATAATCCTGTGTGAACTTGCTAGTATGAGCTGTAGCACCATCTTGTCGGAGTATGAAATAGTTTCCATAATACAGACGCCGACAATCAGGCAAAAGATTCTCCCCTAAGAGATTTACATAGGTTTCTGAGTTAATTTTTTATTTTCTGAAATGAAATTAATTTTCTTCTTTCCATTCGACGATACACCTGCTAATACCATGATTTTTTGGAAAACCGACTTGTCTGGTGGTAAAGTCTGGATGGAGGAATGTCTTTCTTACGCCGACCATAAACAAAATCGTTCCGGGAGTTTCGAGCAATCTCGATGGTGAAATCTTTTTCATCTGTAAAAACTATTTTTTTTTAACATCATTGGATGAAAATCTATCAAGCAATTTTCTACAACGAATTTTTCTTTTAGCTCTTACATTGCTGTCACGTATTGAAACACGGATCCTTTTAAATGCTTTAAGTCCTACCGTTCTCTGCATTCTTTGTATGGAACTTCAACTGATACCTAAATTTCTTGCAATTTTCCTCTGAGAGCAGTGTGACCCAGGTCGATCCTCTTGAGATAGACTAATCATTTCGATAATTGCTATATTGTCTTGAGTGTAAACTGTTTTAGGCCGACCACTTCCACGCTTCCGTGCCGTCGAACCGGTTGCTTTAAGTTTTTTATTCACAGACGTAACTTACAAGTTATTCCTGGAAATTCCCTCAAAATTCTTGCCCCAGTCCATCTTTTTTCCAAGAAACACTTTTCAATCACCACTTTTTCAGTGTTAGTTAGAACCATAATTTGAAGGGTAAGTTTAAAAAACAGTATTTAAGATGGGCGTAACCTATATCATCTGACGTTTTTCAGAGACTAACAGATTATGTAGGCTAAGGAAACTACTACAAGTCTTAGAATAGTTGCCAGGTACAGCTATACACATTATTATACATTTAGGATTTAGGATATTGGTTTTTTTCACCATACCTGATTGTTCCCTCAGCTGTGGAAAAAGTATTTTATGTAGAGGTCTGAAATTTTTATGATGGTTTACCAATAGATTGAGGTAAAAGTTATGTAAATTTTGAGAATGTGAACTGCATATTTTTGACGTTATTGATGTTCAAATCTGAAGGCGTTTTTTTGGGGCCACCTGAGATATATATATATATATAATATATATATATATATACATTTTAACTGCAAACACGCAGTATAATTAACGTAAAGAACGACGCTTGTATAGGAGAATATTCCTCGCAAGATGAGGAGGGAGAACGACACAAGTGAAAAAATGAGGTAACCACCCGGGAATCGAACCCGGGATCTTCCGATTGCCGGTCAGATATGATAACCATTACACCATGGGTCTCACTAGATCAAATGCCGTAATTCTCCTACATACGCGCAGAAACCAATGCCCAAGGGTACACCTCCCGCATGCCGTACATTATACATTTCAACTGCAAACACGCATTGGTTTCTGCGCGTATGTAGGAGAATTACGGCATTTGATTTAGTGAGGCCCATGGTGTAATGGTTATCATATCTGACCAGCAATCGGAAGATCCCGGGTTCGATTCCCGGGTGTTACCTCATTTTTTTCATTTGTTTCGTTCTCCCTCCTCATCTTGCGCAGGTTATTCTCCTATAGAAGCGTTGTTCTTTACGTTATATATATATATATATATATATATATATATATATATATATATATATATATTAATTTAGAAGGTGAACGACAGAGGCCTTATAAAGAATTTATTGTATAAATACCAAGTATAAAGAATGGTATTTCATAGGATAAATATGATTAATGACCAGCGTTGATACCAAACATTTTTTCTAGATTTGATTTCCAACGTTTTGGAAGAACTCGCCTCCCTCAGTAATTGATCTTAACAAATAATTTTGTTGTGTTAATGTTAAACAAAGACGTATAGTATAGTTAATTTGTGGAATGGATTGCCAACCACCGTAGTTCAAAGTAATTCCGTCGAGTCCTTTAAAAAGAGACTTTATGCTTCTCTTGTCTTAAACACCTAGTTAGTAGCAGTTGTTAGCGCATAAAAGTATTGTAGACTTCTTATTTTGATTCTCTCCTCTTTTCTTTAAAATTTTCACTTATTCTTAAATTTTCTTTTTAACCTCCTCCTCAAACAGACTCGTAGAGACCAGCCGGTTTGTTGCTGTTTAATGTCCTTTGCCTTTGTATCTCTACATTCAGCATTGGTTTTTGTATGAATATATATAAATTCCAAAATTCTTACTTTTATTTAATAGGAGTGAAAATTTTGGTATTAGCGTTGGTCAATAAATATATATATATACATATACACACATATGATGAATAAAACCACGAAAGAAAAGAAACAGAATGGTGCTGAAGCGCTTTCGTCTAATGACATCCTCAGGAACACTGAAGTAAATAAAGAGTTCAAGACCATATATAGGTCACAAAAAAAAAAATATATATATATATATAATAAATATAGAAATAAAAATTGTGGGAGGAGCATACAAATTTGTAAGGAAAACTACCACTTTTAGCACTTTGCCCTTCTTGTCTAAATCCGTTCTGAATGAATTCAACACAAGATCAAATGGATTGTTTACAACCAATTTTATAGATAATGCCTGAATGATATATAGGTCACAAAAAAAAAAAAAAATATAAAACTAAATTGAAAAATAAAAATTGTAAGAGGAGCATACAAATTTATAAGGGAAAACTAAAGTTTTAGCACTCTGCCCTTCTTGTCTAAATCCGTTCTGAACGAATTCAAAACAACAGGATCAAGTTGAAAAAGACCTTGGCTCATGTTAAAGTTATTTGTAAGTTGGATAATAGCAGTCTTACAATTTTTATTTTTCAATTTATTTTTATATATTTATTTTTTATTTTTTGTGACCTATATATCATTCAGGCATTATCTATAAAATTGGTTGTAAACAATCCATTTGATCTTGTGTTGAATTCGTTCAGAACGGATTTAGACAAGAAGGGCAAAGTGCTAAAAGTGGTAGTTTTCCTTACAAATTTGTATGCTCCTCCCACAATTTTTATTTCTATATTTATTATATACTAGCAAGATACCCGGCGTTGCCCGGGATGTAAGGGTGTGTCAAAATAAGGTAAAAAGATGAACAAAACTAAATGAACACATAAACACAAAGTTTTGGTAATTGTTTTTATTCCTTGAAAACATCAGACATTTTGTAGCACTTCAGTGTAAACAATGTTACGTGTTTCTCCATTGGGTGTCAAAACATAAAGATTGCGAGGTGTTCCAACTTTTTTGGGCCATTGTCACCCATAGCAAAAGTCACACTCAAATGTCAAAATGCAAAAACTTATTCCTTAAACTTATATTTTAAAAAGTTTTCGAAAATAATGATTTTAAGCTTTTTTGTGTTAAAATGAAAAAACTTATTCCTTAACCTTATATTTTAAAAAGTTCTCGAAAATTTTGAAACTTTTATGCACACCATTAGATTCCACTTAAATCCCGTGACTTTATGCCGTCATTCAAAACTAAACAAGATTTTAATGTATCATTTACTAAATAAAACTGTCTAGTCTACCTACCTACTGTACCTACCTACTGTACCTACCTACCTACCTACCTACCTACTGTACCTACCTACTGTACCTACCTACCTACCTACTGTACCTACCTACCTACTGTACCTACCCATTTACTAAATAAAACTGTCTAGAAGAAGAAGAAGATAGAAAGAAGAAGATAGATATATATATATATAGTTTTTTTTTGTGACCTATATATAGTCTCGAACTCTTTATTTACTTCAGTGTTCCTGACATGGCCGTAACTACCTATGAGGTCACCGAGGTCCGGACCTCGGTAATTATTTCCTAAAAAAAAAAAAGAGACTGAACCGTGAAATATTGCTGCAGCTTTAATAAAAGTATTTTTGCTAACAGGTCCCTTTGTAAAGTATTTAATTATAGACAAAGGTTTTGTGTTTAGTGTATAGCCTGGGTTGTGTTTGTAGATGTCATTTTGGTCTGAATTTTGCTCGTCCCGCCGCGCTCGAAAAAAATCTGGACCTCACTAATTTCTAAACCCTAGTTACGGCCCTGGTTCCTGAGGATGTCATTAGATGAAAGCGCTTGAGCACCATTCTGTGTTTCCTTTCCTTCGTGGTTTTATTCATCATAAATATTTTTCACGTGTTACTTTCATGAAATAATTTTCATATATATATATAATATATATATATATATATAGAGAGAGAGAGAGAGAGAGAGAGAGAGAGAGAGAGAGAGAGAGAGAGAGACGAGAAAGTCTTGTTCCTAGGGAATCAACATTTAAGGAGTAATAAGTTGACCAACGCTTGAACCAGCATAGTTTAATGCCTAAACGCTTCGGAAGATAGCTTTTATCTTCAGTAGCTATTTAATATTCAGTTTATATGCCAAATTATATTCACTGAGGGAAGGCTGCACCTTATAAATGCACAGAGACTCCAAAATTCTTAAGTCTGACACATTATATGCTACCTTAACAACTTGTTAACAAGTTGTTAAATTTAACTTGGCCAGGCCTAAATTCGCACAGTACACTTAGTCGTTATCAGGGGTGTCTAAGCCTAGGGTTGACCTAGTTCCAAAACTTAGGGGGTCTTAAAATTTCCTGCCCCCCCCCCCCCCCCCCCCGGACTAAGAGTAAATCCCGTCACCAAAAAATAAATACAAATAAACAAGTATACTATAAAAAATGTATAATAATTTATAATAAGTCCCACTTCAACTCGCTCAGTTTTCTAATAAGTTGTTCTAAATACTGAACCAGACGTTCCTTTAAGTAGTTCCAAGCTTCGCCCTTCAAAATCAAATTTCTTACATTAGTGTAGATATCCGAGGACAACTCTTGCTTCACTCGTTGTATTGCTGCACAAAACTGGTGCACAAAACTGATGCACAAAACTGGTGCTTAAAACTTGTTTCCGAAAGTTCAAACACTTCTGAAATTTCCTCCCGTTCTAATGTTACTACTCGGCAATGTTTTGACCAAGTAGGACTGGTTCCTCATCAGAGTCACAGAGTTTCACTGTGGCTAGGATCTCCTGTTTCAGATATCCTTACAGTAACCATCTCTTTCATTTTTAACGGAGAAGCGGCTTCTACCAACCCATACCTCTGATTAATGGGACCTTCTGTAAATAGTGAATATGCCGGAAGGGGGAATACAAAACTGCCCTGCAGCGTCTGCATCTGGGTACAACCCATCAACTTTCTAAGGGAATGTGATGTGTTGACTGGCTGGCATTCCCAGCCTTTGTTTTTTTCCAACACATTGATGACAAGTGAAGACGCTTCACTTTACTTCATCCACTGCTGCTCGAAATCGTCAACCATTTTTTCGTAGGTATGTTCATTCTTCTAGAAGTTGTTTGTCCTTCCGCACATGTAAATTATACCCTAAACTGCCTTTCTTTGCCTGAAAAATTATAACTCCGTTATACATTAGAAAATCCGGGTATAGTCCATGCGATGATCATTAAAGAAGCCTGCTGCTGCCAACGTTGAAAAGCGTTCATTACTTGGGTTGTTAAATTCGCAGTATCAGCCACAGTAGTGGCCATACGCTCGGATTCGTCTTCGAAGGTTCTAATCGTGTGAAATCGCTGTGCGAGGTCATACATACACAACTACAACCACAGTTAGGTAGACCAGCCATGAGTGGATCCTCGGGTCTGTGTTGGTCTGAAACATTATAATATTATAACATTATATTAGTACTTCGGGTGGGTACTGTTGCGGAAATGCGTCGTCCACCATATTGATTGCATGTTGCAAAGTGGCTCCTTTCCGGATAAAAGTCGTAGTAGAGATTTCAAATCAGTGCTGCCAAAGTTCCAGAAAACAGTTGACACGACTCTTTCTAGCAATCCAAATATTTTTGCCTTGCTATTCCTTCAGCCAACCAGGTACCTGGAAACAAAAATTTCTTTGGTTAAGACTTATTCCAAAGTTTATCCAAAAAGTGAAAAGAATAAGCAAGACAAAGTGTCAGAAATAATCGTGCTACAACCCAGTGACTATAAAGATTCCAGTGAAATATTTCTTCGTGGTACTGTCGTGAAATGCCTTTAATTATTATTTACTTTTTGTTTAATCTGTCTTCATTTCACTCTTATCACTGATTTGGCACTTATTTTCAGGATTATAGCTATGGTAGCCTTTGGCCGAGAAGGAACTCAGGATACAGGCTGTATGGCGGACACATTTTGAACGAAGGAAGGAATTTTCAAATGAGAATAACTATTTTAACTTGTTTATTTAATTGACATAGCAATAATAATGGGGGAGAAAAGCGAACAGGGGCCTATATGGTTTCACACTACTTCGTGGAGAGAGCTAACACTAACTTTAAATCAAATTACATTTTAACAAAAAGAATCTTGCCCATAACAGACCTCGTACGAGACTGTCGAACCAGGTCATTTTTACTCCAGTGCAGCTTCCAATCTTTCCCCCCAATTTTAAAAGGTTGCTAATTAGTGATTTATATTTCAAATAATTATATTTTACATATAATATGTTAATTTCACACAATTAAAGCAGTTTACTACACTCAAATAAACATTATTGAATTTCCTATTAAAAACCAACACGTGACAGTATTTTCGAACCAGAACTGTATAAACTATTTTCATTCAGTCAAGATTCTCTGTCCCTCATTCTCTGCCCAACGATCTCGTACGTCTTGTACAGCTCCTTCTTCAAACCCTCTGGAACCGGAATCACTGCGGGATTCATCAACAATGCCGTCTTCTTTCGGTCTCAAGGTTTCATCAACTTCTTCAAATAAATTCCGTTCACTGCCATTATTGTATACGGCGAATGTAAACGGAGAATGTAAACGGCGAATGTAAACTTTTAATGGAACCCTGCCCACCCTTCACGTAAGCGTAAGTGATAAAAAATTTGAAAATAAAACATCACATGTAGGAGCTAATCTAACTTCAATGACCACCGACGAAAATGTAGTAGGAATTTTGCGATTTAGGAATATAATTATATAATATATACCTCCTCGTTAACCTCGTTGTTGTTCCGTGTGTTGGTTTCTCTTTACACGAAGGTCAAGCTGATGGCCCCGCCTCTAGGCCTGGCTTGGTAGAGGAGCGAGTTGCTTTCTTGCGCTCGCCACCGTACATAGCCAGGTACACCCATCTCATCTGGTACCAGCCTGAGCCAAGCATCTAGTCTTCTCTTGAAGACTTCAACTTTGACCCCTGTAACGTTTCTAAGGTCCTTTGGAAGCTGGTTAAAAAGTTCTAACTCCCTGACAACCAAGCTATTTTCCTTCAGTGTTGAAGAGGTCCCTTTTCGGGTCTTTAATTTGGGAACACTCCACATCCTGCCTTTCCTATTTTCCAGTGTTGTTTGAGTAGTAATTGGGTTTAGTTTGAGGTTTGGTACCAGTTTTTCGATCAGTTTCCATATGTAGATTATGGTGTACCTCTCTCTTCTTCTTTCCACGGAGTACAGATTTAGTTTACGTAATCTTTCCCAGTAGTTGAGTTCTTTGCAGCCATCAATCTTTGCTGTGAAATGTCTCTGAGTTTCTTCTAGTCTATTAATTTCTTCCTTTTTATATGGGGACGTCCAGACTGAGTAGTATTCAAGTTTTGGTATAATCAGTGTTTTTAGGAGGGGAATCATTACTGTCCTTTCCCTTCTTTTGAACATTCTTAGCTCCTGTTCCGCAAATCTTTTTGCTTTATTTATCGCTATCTGATTTTGTGTTTCGAATTTCGCATCATCGGTCATTATTACCCCCAGATCGATCGCTTTCGTGCTTCTCTGAATTTCCTGTCTATCTGGAGCATAATATGCAATCTGTTTAAGTTCTTCATTTCTACCATATCTCAAGAGCTGAAATTTCTCGGTATTAAATCTCATGTTGTTGCCTTCTGACCATTTGTATATTTTGTTCGTGTCTCTCTACAAGGCCTCCACCTCTTTTGTATCGCTGATTTTTCTGCTGATCTTTGTATCGTCTGCAAAAGATGTTACTATACTGTTGCTGTTGCTGTTTACTCCGCTGTCTATGTCTGTTAGCATAATAATGAACAGGAGTGGGGCAAGTACTGTACCTTGTGGTACCGAGCTGCATACTTCTGATTCTGATGATGATATACCTTGAATTCTGACATGTAGATGTTCTGTGAGGAAGTTGTAGATCCATTTTCTCGCTTTGCTTGTTATTTCCATATTTTTCATTTCATTTGCTATTATATCATGATCACATTTGTGGAAAGCTTTAGCAAAATTCGTGTATATGACATCGTAGTTTTCATTGCTTTCCAGTGCATCTAGGATATTGTTATAGTGCTCTATTAGTTGTGATAGGCATGATCTACCTGATCGGAATCCGTGTTGATTTTCGTTGAATCTTTCCAGTGTCTCCAAGAAATCGTAGATTTTCTCTCTCTAACTATTCTTTGAAATACTTTTTCTGAGGTGGGACGTCAATGACACTGGTCTATAGTTCTTTGCTTGATGTGTATCCCCTCCTTTATATATATAGGGACAATATATACCTCATTTTTTCATTTGTTTCGTTCTTTCTCTCTCGTCTTGCGCGGAATATCTCCTATACAAGCGTCGTTCTTTACGTTGTTTATACTGCGTGTTCTTTGCAGTTGAATGTATATAATGTTACGGCATGCGGGAGGTGCCCCCTTGGGGCATTGGTTTCTGCGAGTATGTAGAAGAATTACGGCATTTGGAAGAGTGAGGCCCATGGTGTAATGGTATCGCATCTGACCGGCAATATATATATATATATATATATATATTATACATACTCTATATATATATTATAATATATATATATAACACACACAACACACACCTTTGATTAACTTGTGGTTAGCTTCCGCCCGAATTGTTCATTTTGACGAAGGTCAAGCTTTTTACTTCACCTTAGACCGACAGTTTAACGTAGAATCCGAACCACGCCCCACCAGCAGCCCAGCGTCTTAACCACTAGGCCATCCAGGGTACCCATTTATCTACCAACCACTTTCTTTATTGTGTAGAAGGATGAACAGCTGGGTTTTGCTGCGCACCCGCTGCCGTCACCGGGTCTCGAACCCGAGGCCGATGGGTTTGTAGTCAGCGACGATAACCACTGCACCACCGAGGCGCATATATATGTGTGTGTGACGGTTTTTTCATTATGAAAAAGTTGTGCGGATTTATGCACGATATTCTATATATATATATATACCGTAAGCCTACTAATAATAACTTATGTGCATTTTTATTCTGACCATCATCCTTCGATTAAATCCTCTATTTTCTCTGCTATGTTTCTTCGAGCATTGAGAGTTGTCAGTCCTGAATTTTTAGATTCCGAGTTATGCAATATCATGAATATTGGTACTAAATTATGTTATCCTATTTCATTTTTAGATAACTGTCTTAAGAAAGCCAAGAATAGGTATTATAATAATGTAATTGTAAAGGAATTTCAGCGTAAAAATATCCTTAGCCTACCTTACCATGTTAATTTTCAATACCTTCCAACTGTACTTAAAGTAATTGGCATTAATGTAATCTTTAAGTATAATAATACTGTTAAATCACGCCTAATAAAGAATAGCCCTGATAATGTTGTTGGTTGTGTGTATTCGATCGGATGTACACAATGTAACTCAGTATATATAAGCCAAACCGGTAAAACGTTAGATATTAGGGTAAAACAGCATAAATATGCTTGCAGAACAGCTAATAATTCCAATGCTTTATTTAACCATATGTATAGATGTAACCATAGCATCAAGTGGGATAGTTCTAAAGCGCTTGTTAAAAACAGAGATATAATAGAAAGAAATATTCTAGAATGTGCATTTATTCATTTTAAAAACAATTTCAATAACAGTGCGAACACGTATAAAATTGATGATATCATGTTAAAATTTCTTTTGCCTCTCATTAACCCTTGTTAAGTATGTGCTAATTGTCTTGTTTTTCCTGTACGTTGTATATATTTATGGGCATCTCGCCTTTTATCTTCATTCCCTGACGAGGTGTAGCTTTGAATACAAGAAAGGCCTTGGAATCGTTTTTCTTTTTCCTTGTGGGTTTGCAGCATATATATAATATATATATATATATATATATATGTGTTGTACCGATTCATCGGCATTGGCATCGGCCAAATTTCGCCGATTCTCAAACCTATTATTTGAAATTTTAAAATTTTCCTTACAAAACAAAATCTATATTTATAGAAAATTTAACATAAAAAGAACACTATTTATGATAATTTATACTCATTTCAAAGTGTTATTATATACAAATATTTTAGATTCACGAAAAAGGCAAAGCTTAATAAATTAAATTTCCCATAAATTCACATTTTTTTTAACTAGCTAATCTCTAAATGTTATAAATATTGTAATTCCCTACTTACTCTATATTAATAATAATTCTATATTAAGTTGTACTTCATAATTTATATGACTTTATTTTAAGTATTTTAATAATTTTATAAACCTAAATTGTATATCCTATTTTTATTCAAATTGGCCACCAAGGATTTGAAATTTTAATGAAAAATTTTGTTGTTTACATCGTTGAAGAAAGAAAATACGTTCAACATAATGAAAACCAATTTAAATTTTGGTATTCAATTTATGAAATTAGAATAAAATTATTTTATCATTTTACTGAGTAATAAAATTATCTAACATCACTTTAGCTACGGTATATGAGTAAACAAATTCTGAGTGTGTATATTGTGGAGTGAGGATTATAATATGGAAAAACATTCAAACAAATTTGAAATGTAAAAAACATGAACATTGAACGTTTTCACATTAGATAATAAAATTTATGAAAGGAATTGATTTTTTAAAATATAGGCAAAGAATCGGTATCGGCATCGGCTGAATTATATATATTATATATATAATATATATATATATATATGTGTGTGTGTGTGTGTGTGTGTGTGTGTGTGTGTGTGTGTGTGTGTAAAAATGCATATACTCATAATTGAAATCCTGATAATTTAACAGGAGCTCAGCTCAGTTTATACTTGTATTAATTAACGAGAAATTGCAGTTTAAAGTTATCAAAGGCCAAAACTCTTAATTAATTAAAATAAACAAATATGTTTCTGACAAAGCAATCCAGAAATATGTTTGAAAGGAATAAGATTTTGCTGTGTAATATTTACCTGAAGTTTTATTTTAGTGTAATTTTGTTGGAAAGTTTAATAAATAAAGATTAAACAATAGAATTTCTAAAACAACTGAACTTAAAGTAAAGAAAAATGTAGAAAGATATATTTAACCTCGTAGCATAAAGTTATTAATGAGCTAAAGACAAATATCTTTTGGTCGTAAGTATGAAACTTATATATATAGTTTTGAGGACAAATGACAGGACTGATAAAGCGTTTCAACAGTTGGATTATATCGGAGTTTCAAGTGAATTATAGGCATTAAGCTGAACTGAGCGTGTATGTTCACGTCAAGAAAGCTCATGCAATATGTGTGACAATCAAACATTCGCGATATCGAACATATCGGGGTTGTCTGCGCAACATCTTAAAGGTACTACTATAAAGCATAAGTTATTTAATTATACCAACATCTTTTTTATAATTAACCAATAACTGTTGTTAATAAATGATGGTACAAAAGGTGTGAAAATAAATGTTTTACTTTTGCAAGATCTAAAATTCTCGGTCATCGCATGTTTCATCAAATTAAATTCCCATATTAATTTCTTGGGAGCAAGTGTAGTTACGTCCCCCTGGCGCAAAAGGGGACACAAACTACACTAGGTCAAAGTAGTTGGGAACGTAAACTACACTAGGATCTTTAAGAGAATTTTTAAATGAATCCACCAAATAAAACCTTAAAACTAACGAAAATATTACGACTTAACCTAATCAATCGTCAATATATATATAAAGGCGTAATATTTTCGGATCTTTTCCATTCTACCCCCAGCAACAATTTCTAGTGTAGTTTTACTGGATCAAATGTAGAATTCGGACCCCAGCCTTTTTTAGTTAGTTTTATAAGGCTAACTAACGAAAATATCACGACCTAACCTAACCAATCGTCAAGGGCGTACAGTTAACCTAACGATTGGTTAGGTTAGGTCGTGATATTTTCGTTAGTTAGCCTTATAAAGCTAACTAAAAAAGGCTGGGGTCCGAATTCTACATTTGATCCGTTTTACTTGCTGAATTCAATAATATATATTTTATTTTGGAGAAAGTATTCGTGCTTTAATTAGTTATGGTTATAATTATTAATTTTTTTCTCTCTTTGTAGATATTGTTATAGATAATAAGTGGAATTTCATAAAACATAGTTAAGGAAATAACGTTCTACCCCAGCCTTCTTTAGTTAACCTTATAAGGCTAACTAACGAAAATATCACGACCTAACCTAACCAATCGTCAAGGGCGTACAGTTGATTTAGCTAAACAAAGGAACGAGAGACATTAGGGAACATCTAGAAATATGATAGATTCTTATTTATGTGAATTTCTGTGGACGAGAAGACAAAAAGGAAAGAACATTTTTATTGAAATCTTAAATGCAATCTCTACTTTTAAATAAAGTAAACGGACTATAACTCTTTTGTTATTAATTTCTCCAAAAAAGATATATACAGTATATTATTGAATTCAGCAAGTAAAACTGCAGTAGAAAATAATATACAATTTCATTTTTTGTTGCTGGGGTAGAACGGAAAAGAGCCATATTTTCGTTAGTTTTAACGTTTTATTTGATTAGGCATACGCGGACAAAGTTGGGGAACACAAACTACACTAGGATAATGTAGGGGAACATAAACTACACTAAAATAATGTAGGGGAACGTAAACTACACTGGCACCACAAGGGGGCGTAAACTACACTTGCTCCGTTTCTTGTATCTCATATCTTATATCAAGAATTTAAGTATCTAAAACGCATTATTACTTGTGTATGACGAGTGTAGGACAAAAGCCCCCTAGGACATTGGCCTCCGAACAGTCCTGCTTTAGATCTTTTCCGTTTTGGGGCTAGCAGCGAATTTTAATGAAAATTGGTAGACTAATGTAGTTTTGGTCACTGATTTTAAAAATAGCTTTCGTTTTTTGGAGAAATGAAAAACAAACATGTTAGAGCACTTTAAATAATTAATGTGTTTTTAACGAAAATATCATAACTTAACCTAACCAATCGTCAAGGGCGTACAGTTGACCAACCGGGCATTCAATTAACCTAACCTGGCATTCAGTTGACCTAACCGGGCATTCAATTGACCTAACCGGGCATTCAATTGACCTAACCGGGCATTAATGCTTGATTTTTTCTGCTACTTTTACAGATCTGCCGGGATCCTTCAAAAGACGTATTCTTCATAAAGTTGCACTTTTTACCGTTTGACCGACGCTTTTGGCAACGAAAGAACTGGGTATTTTTATCAAAGAAACACTTTCCCACACTTAGAGCACTTTTTCATAAACAGTAGCCATTTGTGACTCTGGCTAAATTTAATACAATCCTCTGTAACTAGTTTAAGCTAGTTAAAACACATATTAATTATTTAAAGTGCTCTAACGTTTGTTTTTCATTTCTTCAAAAAAAGGTTATTTTTTAAATCAGTGACCAGAACCACATTTGTATACCGATTTTCATTAAAATTCGCTGCTAGCCCCAAAACGGAAAAGACCCATAGTTAGTTATGAATATGCAATATATATATATATATATTATTATATATATATATATATATATATATATATATATAGTTAACTGACAGACATGTAGATTCAAACTAACAGCCTATAACCTTAACAGCCCATAACCTTAACACCACGGTGGCTGAAGTGGCACTGACGCTTCAGATTAGATGTGACACCTGACTTGCCCTACCCAGCAATTTGTCCAGGGGACTTTTGTCCTAGGGGGCTTTTGTCCGGACCCGGTGCGATGACACACAACTAATAATGTGTGCTCGAACCTGTTCACTTATTTCGACATTTAATTTAAATACAGAATTAACACCGTGTCTAAAGTGTTTAGGAAAAAACTCATAGATTTTGTCTGTTATTCGAGTCCCCATCACGATCTTTACGCGTGTTATTGAGACTTTCTAGAATAGCTGATAGGCTTATTATTAATATAATATCATTGCCACAGAGTAAATTATTTATCTTCACGTCGTATATCGAAAGTCATGGCTTCCTTAAAGTGAAGTAATTATTCCTTCAGTGTACACATTGAATTAAAAATGTGATCAAATGTAGAATTCGGACCCCAGCCTTCTTTAGTTAGCTTTATAAGGCTAACTAACGAAAATATCACGACCTAACCTAACCAATCGTTAGGTTAACTGTACGCCCTTGACGATTGGTTAGGTTAGGTCATGATATTTTCGTTAGTTAGCCTTATAAAGCTAACTAAAGAAGGCTGGGGTCCGAATTCTACATTTGATCCTAAAAATGTGATAGGCGTGAGCCCTGTCTTATCCCACAAGAGGATCTAAAACAGTTTGAATACCATGATCATCAAAACGTAAAAGTTTGGTTGGTGTATGAAAATTTAAAAATACTCTTATAAATTCCTACATTATATCTTCTGCATGATACAAAGAATAAAACATTATGATCAGTTCTAAAATATGCATAGCTATATGGGCTACTGTCCTCTTCGTTTAGGACTCGGTGGTTCCCAACGTAGGCGCCACTGTAGTTCACTATGTCGTATAATTTTTTCCGTTACAAAGGATATTAAACAATCCCAAACATTACTATCATCTGTTTTTTTTATATCTACGAAGCAAATGTAGAGCTTAGAATTATTTTTGTTATACTTGTAGTGACCTTCCGGAAATTCCTTTCTGTGAAAAAACTATATAGGGCTATGGGTTGATTGCCTGTTACCCTCATCCGTTGGAAATTTCCAGCAAACTTCAGTGGAAAGTTAACGACAAAAGCCCTATGTTTTTTCGTTAGAGAGTTATGTATATGTAGGTCTTCATAGGACCTCTTTGTTTATTTGCCTTCGGTATTTGCGCTGCCTAATGGTAAAGAAAGGAAATGCCTTACCTTATTATTTCGTTGGGCCTCGCTTCTGTTTCGATGTAGGGCGCGACGATCTTTTCGATGTAGGGCCGTGGTACGATGGAGCTGCACAATGAGTTGATTCGATGTAACTAATATAAGCAGTCACTATTTAAACACCTGAAAGAACAGGCCTATCCTTCTTATAGTTATTAAGTTTTATATCAAGAGGATCTCACTCAGAACTTATAGGAAGACAAAGCACATCTTCCTTGCTTAATGCATCGCTGTAACATAAGCAGCTCCGAGCGAGCCGATATAATATAATCTTTGTATTTTTATTATTTGCTGATTTCGCAAAGTTCGTTGACTCGTCTCTCGATGTAATTTTCATGAGTTGGTAGTGGAAAATTTTGAACACGAAATAATAAATTTGATTTTCTTGTTGTTATGCAGGCCCGATGCCTACATATGGGTTCTATGTACGTATGGCAATTATTTCATTCCCAATAGGCTATGTCGCCAATCCCGAAGCAATTTTGTAGATATTTAATTCAATTAATTAACAATTTATATTTAATTAAGAAATAAAGGTACCATATACG
The DNA here is from genome assembly GCA_023014485.1 of Bathynomus jamesi. Taxonomy (NCBI): domain Eukaryota; kingdom Metazoa; phylum Arthropoda; class Malacostraca; order Isopoda; family Cirolanidae; genus Bathynomus; species Bathynomus jamesi. The sequence continues at coordinate 60,055 of JAJOZX010001780.1, forward strand.
ATACCATGTTGTAAGCGTGTATAGTTTTTCCATATTTTCCTCGACTATTTTTCTCACGTCTAAAAGAAATAAACAACGTGGTGGAACCCGAATACGTGGGTGAAACCCCATATGAAAGATGTAGACTTCTAGAGGATTCCTCTGAAGTTTCTAGGACACGAGAACGCGGCTATAAATGCGTGAGTTCACTTCGGTTACCTCTCATTTCGCTCAAATTGCTCTCTGAACGTCAGCAACTGTTTTCTGCTCTGTTCTGCTCGCTCGACTCTGACCCACTCTGCCTCACTCCAGCGCGATCCCTCAACATCACTCGACCTCCTTCGCTCGACTTTCGCCTCACTCAACATCCGTCCATTCGACCTTCGATTCTCACTTTTCGTTCAATAAGAACTTCATCGCCGTTGCAAGCTTGCAACCACTTCGTCCATTGTGCAACCGTTTCAATCGCCGCTGTAATCCCTACATCAAATCCACGACGTCGACAACGAAGCGCTCGATATCATTCGTTTGTATATAACTTTTATTATTGTTGTACCGAATTTGTTCCGTGTTATTTGCGACTGTTAATAAAAAGGTAAATTAAATTATAGTTTCCTTAATTTTGCACCTTTGAAAATATATACTTAACTCTGTTTTTTTAAGAAATACACAAATCAACAGAAAGATAACATTAAAACCTAAGTTCTTCGGAGACCATGATAGATAGTAGTCAAGCCGACGAAGTCTTTTGAGAGTTACGAGAAGCAGGAAGTTACCCCTATGAGTATCTTAATTTATATCACTGGAAAGACTATTCCCCACACTCATGTTGACCAAAGGCACGTATAAACACCAATATCAACAGGGAAAAGTTGAATCAATATTGTTGGAAATGGCGTAATTTCAAAAGATAAGATTGGTGTTTATTTGTTTGAAAATACTGTAAATAAATATTTTTACGTAAAAAATGTGCTTCTCATCTAGAGCGAATTTGCAGAAAATTCTGTTATACTTTAAATGACACACACACACACACACACACATATATATATATAATATATATAATATAATAAAAATATATATATATATATATAACACACGACAGCAAACATCAGTATTTATTTTTATTTTTCAGACGTTTCGACAAATTACTTTTACCATCATCAGTGATTCTACAAATAAAATTTCTTTAAACCAGTAAAAGTAAATAAATTAACCCTTTAACACCGAACGTTTTTGTAGGGTTAAGTCTAAATGCGTGTATTTGAAACGCTAAGTATTCGACTCATTTAACCCTTTAACGCCGACTAATAGAATTCATGGACCTTTTCCAGTTTGTGTACCGTTTTTCATATAATTTATTTTTGAGAATATTTTTGTTAAAACTAACGAAAATATCACGACTTAACCTAACCAATTATCAAGAGCGTACAGTTGATCTATTAGTAAATAGTAAATACTATTCCAGAAACAAACAATGTTATAATTAAGAATAGATCAACTGTACGCCCTTGATAATTGATTAGGTTAAGTCGTGATATTTCGTTAGTTTTAACAAAAATATCCTCAAAAATAAATTATGTGAAAAACGGTACACAAACTGGAAAAGGTCCGAATTCATAAATCATTAATATACAAAGATGTTAAATTTCAGACATTAAACAATAAAAAATTATAATATTAAAATATACAAAACAAAAATTACTGCAAACGTCAAAATTATAATAACGTTAAATTCCATATTTAGCAAAAAATTTGGATTGAACTGTATGTGGATATTACAGTAACTCTAGTGTAAGGTTGGTTGCTATGCGAGAACTGTTAGTTGGTTAGAAGAGGTGTAATTATAAGATAAGATATTGTTGTTAATAGCTGGTTTATTTTTATGAATGGATTACTAAGGGGACGATTAGTATGGACTGATAAGTTCAAATGTTGGAAAGGCGTACTTTCAATTGGAGTTGAGTACTGGCGATATACGCAGTAATTTGTCGAAACGTCTGAAACAGAAAAATAAATAGGAATGTTTGCTTTCGGGTTGGTCCTTCTTTTCATCTGTAAGCTCCGTTTCCCTAAGGAGAAGTCAATAGCTGTGATATATATATATATATATATATATATATATATATATATATATATACTCCAGAGGTAGGAGGGGAGAGAAAATCAGTAAAAATTTCCGGTTCTTTTCATCGACGAATGTCCTTGACATGATCAGTTGTCAAACAAAAACGTCTGTGGCAGTGTTCACTGCAGATATTGCAAACTACTTTTTAGGAACTATTTTGGTCTTTACAGAATTCGAATCATTGCCAATCGAATTATGTAATGTAATTTCCTCCGTTTCGAGGGGAATATATTAGCTGACATCTGGATATTCTTTTCAGGTAATTTCTGTTCACTGCAGTTTCCACTTTGTATATATACCTCATTAACCTCATTTTAGTTCCATACATTGGTCTCTTTTCACACGAAGGTCAAGTTGGTGGCCCTGCCTCTAGGCCTGGCTTGATGGAGGAGCGAGTTGCTTTCTTGCGCTCTCAACCGTACATAGCCAGTACACCCGGCTCATCTGCTACCGACCTGAGCCAGGACTCTAGTCTTCTCTTGAAGACTTCAACTTTGACTCCTGTAACGTTTCTGAGGTCTGTTGGAAGCTGGTTAAAAAGTCTTGGCCCCCTGACAACCAAGCTATTTTTCTTCAGTGTTGAGGAGGTCCCTTGTCGGGCCTTTAATTTGGGAACACTACACATTCTGCCTTTCCTATTTTCCAGTGTTGTCTGAAAGGTAATTGGGTTTAGTTTTAGGTTTGGTACCAGTTTTTTTATCATTTTCCATATGTTGATTATGGTGTACCTCTCTCTTCTTCTTTCCACGGAGTACAGATTTAGTTTACGTAGTCTTTCACAGTAGTTGAGTTCTTTATAGCCATCAATCTTGGCGGTGAAATGTCTCTGCGTTTCTTCTGGTTTATTAATTTCTTCCTTTTTATATGTGGATGTCAAGACTGAGCAGTATTCAAGTTTTGGTATGATTAGTGTTTTCAGCAGGGGAATCATTACTGCTTTGTTCCTTTTTTGAACGTTCTTCGTACCTGTCCCTCGACTCTTTTTACTTTGTTTATTGCTATCTGATTTTGTCTCGAATTTCGTATCATCGATCATTATAACCCCCAAATCGATCGCTTTCGTGCTTCTCTGAATTTCCTGTCTATCTGGAGCATAATATGCAGTCTAAGTTCCTTATTTTTACCATATCTCAAGAGCTGAAATTTCTCGGTGTTAAATGTCATGTTGTTGTCTTTTGACCATTTGTATATTTTGTTCGTGTCTGTCTTCAAGGCCTCCACCTCTTTTGTATTGCTGACTTTTCTGCTGATCTTTATATCATCTGCAAATGATGTTACTATACTGTTCCTGTTTACTTCAGTGTCTATGTCTGTTAGCATGGTAATGGAAAGGAGTGGGGCCAGTACTGTACCTTGTAATACTGAGCTGCGTACTTCTGATTCTGATGATGATACACCTTGAATTTGGCGACCTGTAAACGTTCTCTGAGGAAAGTGTAGATCTATTTTCCACTTTGCCTGTTATTCCCATATGTTTCATTTTATGTGTTATTATCTCATGATCACATTTGTGGAAAGCTTTAGCAAAATCCGTGTATATGACATCGTAGTTTTCATTGCTTTCCAGTGCACCTAGGATATTGTTATAGTGCTGTATAAGTTGTGAGGGGCATGATCTTCCTGATCGGAATCCGTGCTGATTTTCGTTGAACTTTTTCAGTGTCTCCAAGAAGTCATAGATTTTCTCTCTGACTATTCTTTCAAATACTTTGGTGAGGTGGGACGTTAATGACATTGGTCTATAGTTTTTGTTTGAGATCTATCCCTTCCTTTATATATAGGGACAATGTGTGCTCTTTTCAAGATGCTTGGTATTTCCCCAGTGTCTAGGGATCTTCTACATATCCAGTATAAGGGTGTAGCTATTTCATTTTTACAGTTTTTAATCAATAGTTCGTTCCATTTGTCCGGACCTGCCGCTAAATGTGATTTCATTTGTCCTATAGCTCTCGTTACATCTTCTGGGATAAAATCAAAGTCCGTTATACACTCTCCTTGCAATTTCTCTTCAAAGACCGCATCTATGTCAGGTATCGCTTTGTCACCTTTTGGGGTACTGAAGACTGATTCATACTGTGCTCTCAATGTTTCAGATATTTCTTTTAGATCGTTTGTTAGTTAATTATTTCCTTTCCTTAAGGGCCTGATAGTGGCGCGTTTTTTGTTTTCCTTTTCGCATAGCTATAGAAATATTTTGGATTTTTCTTTATTGCTTCTACCGACGTTTCCTCTTCCCTTTCTGTATGGCCCTTAATCAGGGTTTGTATTTCCCTATCGATACTCTCCAGTTTTTCTTGTATTACTTTCCTGGCATATTTGTCTCCGCCGCTACTCTCTTTCTTTTGCCGAATATTCTCTTTTGCCTCTCTAACCAGTTCCTCTTTCCTTTTGGCTGTGCTTTCGGAGAATACTTTTCTAAAATTCTCAGCGCCTTTCTTCCAAGGTTGTTGGTATTTCTTCAGTTGTTTTATTCTCGAAGACTGTTCTCCACTCTATTTGGGCCATGTGTGATCTGACTGCTTCCCAATTTAGAGTCTTGGAGTTTAAGTTAAAAGTTTCAAATTTGCTTCTTTCTTCAGTATGTGTATTGTCTTATAATGTTGTCGCCATATTTGTTGATATCTCGATTATGTTGTGGTCTGAGAAAATAGTTGGGGTTATTTTATATCAGCAATCAACTTCGTGTTATTCGTGAATACCAAATCTAGGCAGTTATTTTTTCTGGTATTTTCTGTTATCAACTGTGTCAGCATAAACTCGTTTATGAGAGCCATCAACATTTTTGCTTGCTCCTGGTCTTTTCTTGTGCGCCCCTTTTCCTGGTATATATATATATATATATATATATATATATATATATATATATATATATATATATATATATATATATATATATATATATTTTCCTACCCACCTTTTTGTATTTCATAAATGGGAAATTAAATTCTCCGCAGAGTATTATATTGGAGTATGGAGGGTTTATGGACTTTATTAAGTTTCTAATATCATCAATGGCATCTGAGAATTTTTCGGTTGGAGTGTTTGGAGGTCTATAGACGACTATCAGTATCACGTTTAGTTTTCTATTTTCATTGCTGGGAGTTCCACAAAGCTGTTTAATTTACTTATTACTGTTTCTGTCATGTGACCTTCATGTACATATATAGCACAGCCACCGTTACGTCTCACTCTTCTATCAGCTCTTAGTAAGTTGAAACCCTCTATATATATCTCTTTCTTATCTATACAATGTTCGCAGTTTTCACAATTTCCTTGGCAATTTTTAAGATGAGTTTGTGAGGCATGCGATGTCTACCCTTGTTTCGTCCATAAATCCTTTCAGGTATGAAACTTTGTTGAGCGAGTGATTTGGTTTTATTCCTTGAATATTAACCAGGAGAATATTTATGTTCTTATATATTGTACATATATATTCAAAATTATTAATTTATAAACAAATAATACAAATTTTGCTGTTACAGTAATACAAAGAGGAATTGTCAATTAGACTATTTATTTTATTTAATTTAGTCCTTGAGCTTTTGGCTTTACTGGGCTCTGAAATTAATTAAACCTAAAACATATCACTTCGTCGGTAGTTATGAGTAAGTATTGTATATAAATCATGAATAAGAAGTATTAATGATGTAATGATTTGTAATAAATTTAATAAATGGCACCGAGAGAAATGTTTGTAATGAACATTGTTAATATACAATTTATATAAGTATTTCGAGAAATGTTTGTAATGAACATTGTTAATATAGCAGTTTTATAAGTATTTCAAATTAAATTTTCTAATATAGCGTTTTTTTCATATAGTCGTTTTGGAAAGATAAAGTTAAGATGTCTGTTGAATGTAACTTCTCAGAGAATGTAACGGTTTTTATATTTTTTGTGGGTGTTTCGGTTGGGAATCGGGGACAAGAGCTGCCTTTTGGGGAAGAAGTTGGGGAAAACCCTCTACAAGGGTGGCATAAGATCCTACATACGGGGAGTTGAATTCTAGATTTTGTTCAGTCAGGATCACAGGTTTTTGGGGCTCTCAGAATTTTGTAAGTACAGCTTGTCAGTTTAGTGTTAATCGCAAATTACCAGAATATCTCTCTCGGTGCTGTTAATGTATTAAAGTTCGCCCTTGCCCTAAAGGCTTGACATCCTTAAATAATTTAGTTATTTTAATAAACCTAAACTCCATTAAATAAGTTAAAGGCTTGACATCCTTAAATAATTTAGTTATTTTAGTAAACATAAATTCCAACCGGTAAGTTATTTCGTCAATTCTTAAGGTTGTGTCAGTGAAAAGTCGGCTGGTAAAGCTGGACAGATAATCATTTACCTGTTGCACTCTTAATATATTGGCCAAATAGGCCCTTTAATAAATAAAACACTACACTGAATTTAGAATACATATCATACAAACAGTTGAAAATTAAAAATGAATTTTGTAGTACAGTATACATTAAACGTTGAAAAACATTATTAGATATATATGTATTTTTTTTATGCAGGAAGGAGGGGCCAAGGACTAATGCCTGCAAAAGCGCATCCTCCCCCCCCCCCCCAATGGAAGAAGAGAACCAAAATCGAATGATACAGATTACAGATACACTAAAAAGCATTGACATTTAAATACCAGAAATGAAATACGTTGTACAGTATTTGGGAAATGGGCAAGTAGTTATGAATAGTTATGATTAAGGCATGATTAATAATATATTAATCATTATTAAGTTATGATTAAGTAATATATAAATTCATAAATAAGAAATGTTAATTTGAAGTACACGGACGAACTGATGGTTAAAAATGCATTATATATTAAATTTTAAGTCATTATTACAGATATGATACAAATACAGTACAAAATATGGATCACCTGAAGATCAGGGCCCCATGTATTCTTGTTTTTTGCTTTACAGTACCAAATATAATAATAAATTAAATTGAATGCCCGGTTAGGTCAACTGTACGCCCTTGACGATTGGTTAGGTTAAGTCGTGATATTTTAGTTAGTTTTAACGAAGATCCATCCATCCATTCATCGTGTTCTGCCTATCAGGCAGGTCCAACTCATGTGTCCCGCCAAAGTGTTCTATGCTGAGCTATCCTTTTCATCTCGTGGTAGCTCCTGCCTGCCTTCATGTCATCCAGCATTGCTTTCCTTTTCCTTCCCCTCGGCCTTCTACCTTCATATCTACTCTCTATCACCTCCTTCAACAATCCTTCTCCTTTCAACACATGTCCGATCCATTTCTTCTGTCTTTCTCTTATCACCTTAATGAGTCTTCTAACGAAGATATCATTTGGTAATTGAGGCTGGGGGCCATGATCTTCAGGTGATCCCAAAATATTGATAGTTACATACGAAAAATGAGACAAGCAATACAGTATTACAAATACTGCAGTAATGTACTGTACAAATTCCTATTTCTTCCAAGATATCTTATATTGTGGTATCTGGCAACATTGTTTGTTTGCTGCAATTTGCTTACTGTAGGATACTTTACACACATACACACACACACACACACACACACACACACACAGGCCCGGATTTGGCTATAGGCGAACTAGGCGATCGCCTAGGGCCTCGCGCCAAAGGGGGCCTCGCTCAAGCCGTTTTGCGCGTTCTGTTCAAGTGATATTAATGATTTATAACTCTATGAAGAACTTAAAGTACTTTGCAGGTTTATACCTGAGAAAACAGATCTCGGAAATGCCCTTGTTTATATAGTGCAAAAACAACTAAGTGAGATTTATCCTAATGTTTATGTTGCACTTCGAATAGTATTAACCATCCCAGTTACTGTTGCTTCGGCTGAAAGAAGTTTCTCGCCTCTCAAACTTATTAAAACATATTTGCGTTCCACCATGTCTCAAGCGAGATTGCAATCATTAGCTATGTTATCAAAAAAACGATATAACAAATTCATTAGATTATTCTCAATTAATTGAAGAGTTTAGCTCGAAGAAAAGTAGAAAAGCATTGCTGTAATATTGAAGGAGCATCTGAACCAAATATTAAAGCATTAATATTTAGCCTGATAAGTCGATCGCTCACTATTATAAAAAATGAAATGTCAACATCTCTTATACATCACATATGAAAAACGATTGTATACTATGGAAAGTCATTACCTATAATATTATATAAATCTTAGAAATCATTGTCTTATATTTTCGATACAAATCTTGATTCATATTATAATTTATACTTATTTGTATGGTTTATTTATATTTCTTATACAATTTCCATGCGTGATTATTTTGGTTTGGTTTAATTTTTAAGTGCTGGCATAGTTCTGTCTATGCGGGATTCTAATATTGCTGGTATAGTACCGATAATTAAGTCCATATTTTCATATATATAGGCCTAGGGCCTCGCAATTTCTAGATCTGCCTAGGGCCTCGCAACTTCTAGATCCGGCCCTGCACACACACACACACACACACACACAGGGTAGCCAACATGCGATAGAAAGTAGGAGTACCAACCCATCCATAAAAGTACATTTCAAACATAATTATAGTATATTAACATACCATTACATTTATGATTAAAACTAAGTTGAAGTATTATTTAGATTTAATTCAAAAGTTTCACGCTTTACGCACTTAATCAGGACCCCCACTCTGTTGTGGGGGATCATATTTTGAGCGGAACAATCAAACGCAGACATCAATTTTGTGTAGCAAAATTTATTTTCCAACAAAAAATTAACACAACATAATCAGTAGTGAAAATAATCAGTAATACTTCTATATTTTCCGACTTTTTTCTACATTTTTCTACCCTTCTTGGGACTTTTCCGAAATTTGGACTGTTTCCTATTTTTTTCAAAATAAGATATTTAATGTAGATTGTTACGCTGATTTCAAAAATGTAATTTTTTTCTGGAGAAATTATTATTTTAAAAGTTACACGGTGTTCTAATTTACGTATAGTTACTATTTTAAAAGTTACATGGTGTTTAAACTCTGCAAATTAACCAAAATAAGATAAGAAAATAACAACAAATAACAATAACAACCGGGCATATATATATATAGGTTAATTGAATGCTCGGTTAGGTCAACTGAATACCCGGTTAGGTTCATTGAATGCCCGGTTAGGTCAACTGTACGCCCTTGACGATTGGTTAGGGATCTTTTCGGTTTGACGGCCTGTAAATTTTTTAACATTACTTGTCTTATTATTGTCCAGTTTTAGTCGAGGATTTATAAAATAACATTCATATTTTAGAGAAACAAACAATGAGGCAATTTAACAAATTTAAAATATATATTTTTAAACTGTATTGGGATCTTTTTGGTTTGACGGGCGGCGGAAAAAAACGAGTCATGGCTACGGGACCGTCAAATTCTAGACTCTACCAACTGGTTAGGTTAACTGAATGCCCAGTTACGTTAACAGAATGCCAGGTTAGGTCAACTGTACGCCCTTGATGATTGGTTAGGTTAAGTCATGATATTTTCGTTAGTTTACTGTCAAAACAAACGAAAATATCACGACTTAACCTAACCAATCGTCAAGGGCGTACGCCGTACAGCTGACCTAACCGGACATTCAAATTTTATCCTATGTAAATAATGGTTCTCTATTTATTATATGTTTGCAATAAATAATAAATTTGTTGTTATTGTTTTCTTATCTTATTTTGGTCAATTTGCAGAGTTTAAACACCGTGTAACTTTTAAAATAGTAACTATACGTAAATTAGAACACCGTGTAACTTTTAAAATAATAATTTCTCCAAAAAATGACTTACATTTTTGAAATCAGCGTAAAAATCTACATTAAATATCTTATTTTCAAAAAAATAAGAAACAGTCCAAATTTCGGAAAAGGCCCCACTTCTTCATTGGTACTTCACTTGAACATTTTTCCTACTTTTTCTTGACGTAAAATCGTCAGTAATGTTCGCATAACTTAGTTTCTCCCTAATTTTTTTCCAGTATAGATACTGTAATAGCCAGACTTGACAGCCTATCCTGAGACGTTGTAGAACATAAATAAATTTTTTATGAACTCCAACCTAGTATGGCGATTATAAGTTTTAAAGAACTACAGCTACAATATTGTAGTCATAAAAACTTGTAACCTTATAGTGGGGTTCATTGGAACAATTATTATCACGTGCGAGCAAGTTGATATTTCAAAATTATTAAGCCCATTCTGACCTTTGTGACATGGTAAATTTTGTTCAACACTCGCATTAGACCAATAAAATGTTCTTTACTGCCGCCATTTAGGTCAGAAATATTAAATATGAGAGCTACACGTCGGTAATCTGTATAAATGTATACATACAAGACACTCACCCTCAAAATTTAGTATCTCATTTCAGTTATAATAAGGCATTGATCTCCTTGTTCCCCATTTATACCACTGATATCATTAATAGTATTGCAATTGATATGTGAATAATTAGACATCACCGTATGTAACTTAACCGTGTCTTATTTTAATTCAACTTTTATGAAGAAGGTTTAGTATTTTGGTTCATTACTATTTATTACTAGCCCCCAGAAACTTCCTAGTGTGAGATATATATATATATATACACTTTGTAAAATGAAACGGACCTGAGAATTATGATCCTTATATAATATATGGCTAAAATTAAGAAGAGTGGACAGTTTTTTTGTTTTAAAACATAAATTGCTTATTAGACTTTTAACAGAGTATACAACCACATGTAAGTGTTTTTTGTAGGTTAAGTTAGAGTAATTACCTTAGAATTTTTGCTTTCCTATGCTACACATGGGACTAGTTCGTGTAGCGTATAGTTATTAGATATTTAGATATTTGGGCGATTAATTATAGTAGCTGAAATCCATATTGGGCTCCGAATAAATCGCCCAACGATGCATACAACCACATGTTTGTGTAAGGTTAGGTTTGATTTATTTGGAGCCCAATATGGATTTCGGCTAATATAATTAATCGCCGAAATATCTGTATATTTAATTTTCCCAGAAGAGTTCCTTGTTCCATGCACGGTCTGTGTTTAACATATATATATATATATATATTAGGAGAAAAAATACCATGTATATCGTAATTTTATTTGTAAACTTTTGGAAAATCCACGTTTCCATCGGTACCTAAAATCAATGTAGTGGAAAATAAGTATATTGAAATACATAAAACTGATTAAATAATACATTACTGGAATTTGAGAGCGTTCCTGCAAAAATTTAATTACAATGAGTTAGTTATCGAAAAATATACAAACAGTTATACAAGGTGTCCCAAAAGCTCTGCCCCAAAGGTTAATGTATATTATGGGGTAGGACTTCTGGAACACTTTTTATAATAGGTGAGCGAGTGATTGGATGTTATCTCTCTGCGCCGCAATATCGAAATCACTGACGCCGCATATATTAGGTCGATTCACAAAGTGCTATAGTTTCGAGACATAAAAAAAACAACAACCCGTTTTCGAGATTAAAAAATCTTTCATAAATTTCAATAAGGACGAAAGTAATTAAAACACCGCTTTAGTCAAATTGTTAAACAAATTAAATGTACATGGAACATCTAATACTGAAAACAGAAACGACAAAATTAGATTACTAAAGTTTGGGTGTCTATTCAGCGATATACAAATTGGAAAAGGGGATATATAAATTATTGAGGGATAGCTTTCGACTGACAATCTGCAATGATTCCAAAATGCGATTTCGGTCAAGTTTGTCAATAATTTGAAGCAGGAAGGATGTCAAGGGTCATTGTGAGTTTGAAAGTAACCTCTGATGGGTGGTTTAGGTGGGCTCTTTGAGGATCGTTGTTCTCTTTGGAGGCCATGATTTTCGTTCATTCTTGTTTGATACTGGCGGCAAGCACCGCCAACATAGTTCGCATGGTAACGAACGCAAAAGAGGTGAGGACCTGTGGGAGGATTTTTATTTTTTTGTGCATGCTTGTGATCAAAACTTACTTTAATGGTATTAGAAATTGATTTGACGATAAAGTGGTAGAGTATAAGGAAAGTAGAAAGTTCTGAGCGCATTTTAAGGCTTGAGTATCTGTAAAAAGTGAAATATTGTACATTCTTTTTAATTGTAGAGACTTTAAGGGATCACTTGATATATTTTATTGTTTTTCTTTTGGTTTGTGGTTGAAACAAATGTTTTGGAAACGGGTTTGATAAAAAAGTGTTTCGTATGAAAGAAAAAGCGCGAAGAGAAGATTTGACAAGTAGGGTAGGCAAGTACTTTGATACAATAAATGGACCTTTTCCAGTTTGTGTACCGTTTTTCATATAATTTATTTTTGATTGGTCATACAACCGCCGTCGATTATAACAACTTTTTAAGAGAGGTAAGTTCTTGATAACCTAACCTAACCTAACCTAACCTAACCTTCTGTTTTACTCTATGCTGTGCCTAACAGAAGCAAAGAAACACTAGAAAGTTGCATAACTGTAGAAAACGGTACATAAACTGGAAAACGTCCCAATAAATTTTGGATGGTGAAGGAAACTTGCTAAGGTAGTTTGTGTTCAAAACTGTGTATACTATGATAGTTTCCGATAGAGGGGAGTATTGAATTTTTTCTTACTGTTTTTATATTTAAATAGGTAATGTTATTAACTGCTTTTGTATCTCTGGTATTTTGATGTTGAGAATTAAGGTAGTCGAGAAACTGGGGTGGGTGGGGGTCTGAATGGTTGAATGACTGAATCTTTCATAGTTATAACTTCATTAGCCCAACTGAATGGGTGACATGATTGCCTGAAATACTGCATGAATGTGCAGTGTTACTAGAACAATCTTATTTCTGACTGACTGAGAAAAGCATGTTGCTTAACAATAATACAATTTGATGTTTCCATTTGGTTGAAAATTGCAAGTATGGGTGTGGTTTCATTTGTCGAGCTCAAGCCGAATTGTCCGAGTTGGTATATGAGTCATCCAGTTCTACAGGACTGGGGGAGATGGTAGTAGTATAGCCGCAAAAGGGGAGAGTGCAAGAATGTTGCAAGTGATTACGTAATGTTGCAAAGGGGGTGGGGGTTGTTGCAAAGGGGGTGGGGGGTGTTGCAAAAAAAATAAAAATTAAAAAAAAGAAAAAAAAAGAAAAAAAAGAAACAAAAATACCCCAAAGGGCCCTTTGTTGCCAACCGGGGTTGCAAGGGGCATGCAACTTGGAGGTGGAGTTCTCCCCCAAGCTATTCCCCCCAAAGGGCCAGAAAGGAGAGAAAGGAGGAGAGAAAGGAGGAGAGGTGTTCACCTGGCAGGAGCCAAGTGCATATTAAGACTTCAGCCGAGTAGGCGTTGTTTTATAGGCTCCTAATCAGCCAGTTGGCTGAGCCAAGGGGGGAGGGGTACACCTGAAGGAGAGAGACACCTGAAGGAGAGAGAGAGAGAGAGAGTAGTGGCCTTTGATTGCAAGGCATGCAACTTCGAGGCGGAGTTCTCCCCCAAGTTATTTTCGCTTACCTAACCTAAGAGGCCTCTAAGGGGTTTTCCCAAAGGGCCAGAAAGAGAAGGACCAGAGGTCCTTGCTCGGCTGGGAGCCGAGCTTGAATGACTCCGTCAGTCGTCTCTCGGTCTTTTATAAACCTCTATTCTGGCTGAGTTGCCAGATAGCGCCATGTATTCAGTTGCTGAGTTGCCAGATCACTCCATGTATTCAGGTGCTGTGTTGTCAGATCGCACCATGTATGCAGTTGCTGAGTTGCCAGATCACGCCAAGTATTCGGGTGCTGAGTTGCCAGATCGCACCATGTATTCCAGATAGCGCCATGTGTCCCAGATAGCAAAAAACCATATATTAATCATCCATTTAAATAGTGTACCACAATTGAATTCAATTAAATTCTGTTTATTAAATAAATAATTTTTACACACTTAATTTTTATTATAAATATTTGAACAACGAAACAATATGAAAATTTATGAAACAATTCATTTAAAAGTTGAAATTAGCCAAAACACAATCCGACGAAACAAATAACGTAGCCTACACATAATTCAACCAACCATAGAAAACAGAATTATAGAAAACCAATTAGGTTTTTATGGATAACTAGTTTATCTTGACCTAAGTTTACTATAATTATATATATACAGTCTTTTAAACATCTTGTGATATGTATATGTGTATATATATATATATATATATATATATATATATATATATATATAAATTTTTTCTTTATTTAAAACAAGTTTGAATGTATTTACTTTGCAAACAACATGAGCAAAATTAAACGATAAATATTTTATAATTTTTTAAGATAGATAAATAGATATATATAGTGTTTCACTATAGATGTATAGATGTATATAGTGTTTTACAATAGATGTATATAGTGTTTAACGATTAGAAACAAATATAACAACTTGAACTTCATTAAACTTGAAATTAGCCAAAACACAATCCGACGAAACAAATAACGTAGTTAGCCTACACATAATTCAACCAACCATAGAAAACAGAATTATAGAAAACCAATTAGGTTTTTGTGGGTAACTAGTTTATCTTGACGTAAGTTTACTATAATTATATATATACATTCTTTTAAACATCTTATGATAGGTATATGTAAATATATATATATATATTATTTATTTTTCATATTATAACATTTAATTTTATTTTAGTGTTTATTTATGCAGTGTTTAGTTAGCCTCTTCATTTAAACTATAACATTTATAGTGCTGCAGTTAAACCATCCTTAAAATGGCAGTTTGTGCCGAATTGGAAAGGTTTTCACTCCGCCTTAGACCCACAGTTTAACGTGGAAACTGAATGCTTTTTAAAAATATAATTAGGATATATTTCTTTATTATAAAATAAGTTAACAATTGAAATTATGTTAACACAAGAATTTGTGAAAACAATACTAACTTGTAAGTAAAAATAAAAATATAATATAAGGGACTACCATAGAAATGTAAGTGTATATAATTTATTCACAAGAAACACGATTTTATATATATTTACTCGTCCGATCCCGTTATAGCGGATTGGTACACGTCATAGCTCCACCCAGCTAAATCGGCAGCCAATCACTACGAACATCTGGTCTTTTGGGCGGAGCTTGGCGATTGTGCATATAAAAGGGGCTATTTTTCAGTTGGGAGTAACAGTAGCTATTTTCGCGTCAGTGAATAATCATTCCCTCCACCATGGACCTGTACGTCTCCCCAGACTTGTATGAAGAAAGTGACGCTGCAGCATTAACGACAATTAGTCTTTTTAACGCGATTGACCGTGATGAATTATTCCCAACGCAAACCGTAGAAGATATTTGCAGTGACGCTCCTTACAACCCGACGCAGGGGACTACCATAGAAATGTAAGTGTCTATAATTCGATTTATATATTTGGAGAGTTGTAGTATCTCGTCAAATAGATACTCGCCAAAATTTTTTTTATGTCAATCAATGTTATTTGGTTTTACCTATTATCCCCATTATGCTAAAATCGAATTTTTTTATGGCAATCAATGTTATTCCTCTTAAATGAACCAAAGATATCTTCACATAATGGGGATCTGTCTGTATACTCTGTATATGTTTTAAAAGAATGAACATTATTCCTTTAAGGTCCGATGAGGATTTGACACGTGTTATACAATCTTTTGAAGAATCTCGTGTCATGAATACAGAGGATATACTGAACAGTCAGCAATGTCACACATCCTCCACCATGGACCTGTACGTCTCCCCGGAATTGTATGAAGAAAGTGACCCTGCAGCATTAACCGCAATTAGTCTTCTTAACGCGATTGACCGTGGCGAATTATTTCCAACGCAAACCGCTGAAGATATTTGCAGTGACGCTCCTTACAACCCGACGCAGGGGACTGCCATAGAAATGTAAGTGTCTATAATTCGATTTATATATATGGAGAGTTGTAGTATCTCGTCAAATAGATACTCGCCAAAAAATTTTGGCAATCAATGTTATTTGGTTATCCCCATTATGCTAAAATCGAAATTTTTTATGGCAATCAATGTTATTCCTCTTAAATGAACCAAAGATATCTTCACATAATGGGGATCTGTCTGTATACTCTGTATATGTTTTAAAAGATGAACATTATCCCTTTAAGGTCCGATGAGGATTTGACACGTGTTATACAATCTTTTGAAGAATCTCGGAATACGGAGGATATACTGATCAGTCAACAATGTCACACCGAAATAATGTAAGTGTTTTTCAATCTTTTTGGGATAAGAAGACACAATATATTTTCATAAATTTATTAAATGAAAGAAATCAGTACAATAAACAACTACAGAATATACCGTTACAAATATACGAAAAAAACATTATAATATACAACGAGTACGTACAATTGGAAAACGGATTTTTATCTGTCTGCATACCATTTCATCGTTCCGGCGAGTGTGACACGGGTCAAATAAATTTAAAAAATTTATAAATTCTTTATCACTTGACATATGCATGAGAAATGAGACGCAGTACATTCCGCAAACATTAGTAAAATATCCTTGTACACGAAACGAGTTCCATACAACTTCGGGAATATGTAACTGAGCGAGAAATTTTACAATAATAGGGTCACTCCAGGGTTGAGTACCGAGTGAATCAAAATAGTACAGGCGCTGTCTATTTTTAAAATAGACAGCGATCCAGTGAATCCCTTCATTACCGATGACATCTGTGTTCACAATAAGACTACCGCATTCTCGCGTACTTGGCAAACTCAATGTTTCATTCTTCGCAAACACGCCGATAAATTTGGAACGTGTGACTCGCTCCATTACTTTCTGAAGTGTATTAGCATCCATTTTAAAAGTCAGTGATAACGCTCCTAAATCTATCTACTTCTATTAGGGCTTGCGATTCGAGATATACTAGTACACTAATAGGAGCGTCTATAGGCTTGGCGAATTCCAGCCGCACTGAGATGTTTCCGCTCTGCTGTGGGGTTAAATGGGTATTTACGCTAGCAGATAAGTCAGGTGTAATGTCAAACGGATAAAGGTTAAATTGATCAATGAATTCTTCCTGCGTTACCCCATTACCAAGCTCATCACAATCACCTGCAATATGGGTCACATTACTATAGGCTCTGGCACAAAGAGGTAACACAGCGTCTGATGAATAGTCCGTACCCATTGTTCCACCCAAAGCAGTGCCATTAACGTATAGAGTTATATTTTTAAGTCCGAAATTCTCGAATTTAAAGGCACTCTTTTTATATTTTCCATTCACCGAAGCATGGTCCTGCATGCCGATTAATATCCTTTTAGGAAGATTTCCCAGGGCAATGTTTTCTATCTGCTTCGATGCCAACCCTGCAGGAACCGTATATAGTTTGATTTGCACTCTGTTAATAGGATATTTCACTGTAGCGTTTAGTAAATTTTTCTCAATTTCTAGTTGTTTTGGTGAACTTAATTTCACTCACCGTACGCGGAGGTATGTGTCCATAATGTGAACCACAACGGGCTTTGCACCCTCTTCTTGATCCGCATCCAGATTTAAGCAGATCTCAGGACTCGTGCGGGTGAGCTTTATTTTCATATCCACCCCGTTCACAAGCAACTTCTCCTGGAAAGTGAAATCTGTGTGCAACCGTCCAAAACACTCGTATATTTTTTTTAGAATTTTTAAATTTGTCCTTTATACTATTTTCATCTTTAGTTTGATAATATCCCTCCGCACTTAAAAAGGTAGCCTTCGCTTCTTTGGAAAAGTTGAGGACATTTTCCAGATAGGCTCGTAGATGATAGTACCCCGTGCCTGCCGATATGTTGGTCTGATTTAAATATACGTCACACTGGTTGAATATGGAGTGCAGAAAGTTTGTTTCAGGGTATACAGCATATTTGTCATCGCAGACCGTTCCATCAGAATGGGCTATACGTAGCTTAGCGTACATGTGCACACAGCTTGGATCAAAAAAGTAAGGACCTGAGCTGGGTATCACGAATTCTATAGGTGCACTCGGGGAACTAATTGTGTTTAAAGGGTTAATTGTAATAAAGTCACTGTGCTCAATAGAAACTTGGGTTGGAGGTAGCTCAAAAAGGGACAGCTCCGATTTACAGCATTGTGAACTACATGGGTGGATGAAGCGTGCCATTGCGAAATAGTGACTCCTCTCTCGACAAGTGGTAAACAAACTATGATTCATGAGATCAATGTCCTTAGCTTATATCAGTCAAAAAAGTGGTCAACCATAGGTTTCATTCGCTTACAGCACTTCTTTTTTGATAGCCTTTTACGTTTAATACCACGTGACCCCTTCTTCTTCCGGGCAACCCGCTTCTTCCCGCCACCACGCATTTTTCTCTTTGCATCTTTGATGATTTCGTCCCGTGTACGCTTTAAATGTTTTTTTAGAGCCTCTTTAGGTTTAGCCCCGGCCAATATGTCTTCTGCAGTGTTAATACCTGATTGCAGCGCTTTCCTTCCAAGGTATCTGGCACCCCTCTTCAGCAAAGGAACAGCCGTACGTAGTATGGATGAAAAAATGGACCCAAGTCCACTACCGCGCTGGTATCGCACCGCTCGATAGACGGTGAAAGGCTTTCTATCCATTATAACTCAGTGCGTCGAAAGTGTAGCTTCACTGTTAACCTCTCGTTACCGAATTGGAAGTTTTCACCCTCAATCGTTCTTATATATATTGAGATATTGGTTATTAAATTAGTTGCGACATTCACATAATGGGGCCTGTCATATGTAATACTCAAACTCCTTCCTCTATGGTTGGGGATGTGAGCAATGCGCAGCAGGCGTGCCTGGGTATCCCCAACAAACTGGTGCTCCACTATATTACTGTAAATATAGCACATGTCTGGGGACCTTTCAGCCAATTTCTCCATCTTCAATTGATACATTAATCTGGACAAGTCATGCTGTGTCTCGTGAAATGTGTCTCTTTGGAAGGCTGCGCTATATCGGCCATTGGCTAGAATTTGGAACTTTCTATGGTCTTTAATACGTCTGTTAGTCTTTGATTTTAGGATTAGTGTATGTGCAGGGTTGTTTACGATTTCGTATACTAAATCATTCGTAAGGTTTGAGTTTCTTAAACTTACGTTTAAGCCTCTCACAACATCCTCGGCCGAACCATATTGACCCGGTCCTAGTCTTACTTCTGTCTGTAATACCGTGCAATCTTAGTCCGAGCGATGCGCATAGTTTCATCCATAGCTACCCCAGCTTTTTCACACTCGTCAATGTCTCTAAGAATCGTAAAAACGGTTTCTTTATGTTCAATATTTAAAAAGATGGTGTCCAGCTGAATTTCGCATATCCCCACCTCATACGAATCACGACCCAATTCAATGTGCTTGTGGAGTTCTGTTACAAAGTTGGCTAGTGTGTTGTTAGGGTGTACAGACAGGGACGAGGAGGACGGGAGTGTGACGTAGAAATGGTTAGGAGCCATGTTGCATACTATTTAAGCTTCATTATTGTATCAGCTTTTATATAGGTGTTGAAGCTTTCTGGGTACCCTAACCATTTCACCAGGTACATTTTTCTCTTTCCTGAACCTTTGCTTCCTAAAATTTTCTCAATTTTAAATACATTTTTTCCTAAATTAAACGCAACTTTTGCAATTCCTCGCGGTAAAAGCCTCCTGAGATTTCTTCTCCATTCAAATCTTCAATGTAATACATCATTATCTCACCTTTAGGTCTAATAGCCCTAACTTTAAAAATCTCGCGTGTCCATCCTTGCTCAAAACCCTTTGCGAATTTGTTCCCCGAACGCGACAGCCTTACATAATCATTGATTTTGAAGCGCGCAGAGTGTGGTGTGGTGGTGGTGATCCATCTCTCCTCGGAGCGTACCTCTTTCTAAAACTTCGTTAGGTGTGTCCCAATCGTGCGATGGTGTGAGCGGTTGTAGGATGACGCCAATGATTCCAGAATGTCTAGAAATCTGTATGTGTTTTTATGTGTAAAATAACGGTGCATGCGTTCCTTTATGGTGCGCTGAACTCTTTCAGCTAAAGAAGCCTTATGTATAGAATTGGTTGTGTAATAGCTGATATTAAACTCTGTCAACATGTTCTGAAAAGCAAGGCCTATAAATTCCTCCCCCATATCTGTACAAAAATAGCCAGGAACCCTGTTTTCTTTTAACATTAGCGTTTTGGTGGATTTAGCAACTGTTTCAGGTGATTTATTTTTCAGAGGAACTAGCCACAGATATCTAGAGAATACGTCTATTATGAATAGAATGTAGCGGTAACCATCGTTATACACAGAATATTTTGCATGTCTGTTAAATCTGCTTGCCAAATAGAATCAATCGAGGAAGCCGTTGTCTTGGCTGTTTTAAACCTTTTTCTCACAGGCTTATGAAGCGTATAAGCGTCCTGCTCCCTCAAAAATCTTTCAACATCTTTTTTTCCTACTCCGTAAACACTTCTGTACAGTCTATCTATGCCGCCGTAAGAGGATGGGTTAGAAACGTCATAATAGCGTTTAGTTAATACGTTAGCCATTTGCGTATTTTAGAGGCACGTGGGTAGGGTTAGTTTAACCTCTTCTTGCTCCTCTTCAAAGGTGTTACCGCCGGGGGTGACGGCGTCTTCAATTGTGTCACATGCGTTGCATGTTCCAAGTCTTTTAACCTGTTCAGATTCCTATCAACGTTTTAGGGACATTTATTTGTTGTAGTCTTGCTTTAATATGCTTCCAGCCTGATGGTGATGGCCTATCCCACTTTCTCACCAGATCATGGACAATGTCTACGATATTCGATCCTTGTACCTTTGATCCTTCCACAATGATCTCGCCTGTATCGGTCCATTGTATGGCGGGATCCTCATTCAATAGATTATAAAGACTTAAGCCTTTACTCCTCAATGTATGTGGGAGGGTGCTTTTTAATACATGTTCGATATGTTGTGTGGCTAATCTTTTTGGGTGGTCAGCTGTATCGTCGGGCACAGATCCTATGTCGCCATGTCCATCGTCCCCCGTGCTGTGCCTAATAACCACAGGAATCTCTGTAGGGCTCTTATAATTTTCGTACTCGTTAAGAAATTTCTGCAGAGCTTCTTGGTATAAGATTTTCTCATCAGGTGTTTTTTCACTGTTTAATAGAGCTAGCAATTCGCTTTCCATTCTTTTAAGTCTGCTTTTACGGGGATCTAGATCCGTGTCTGGATTCCTTTGCAGTGAAGCGTACACCTCGTGGGGAATCACTACCACTTTCTTCATTATATTAATCTAGTCAGTAAAGGACCCAAAACTGAAAATAAGATGGGGAGAAATGACCCTCCTGTTTGTACAATAATTCGTTTTTCTTCGCTACAGTTTGACTTTTACGAGCGAGTGCACGTATTATGTTCTTGTAGCGGCGTAGGCGAGCCTTCTGATGGGTTTTCATTGATACATTGCAATTTATAACATTAAGACAGATTTCACAGATGCATTTTAAAAAGTCGGCGTCGATATTTTTAATAAACATCTGCTGCATTGCCCGGGGCAGTCGATGATAGATTTTTATTAATTCACGGTATTTCTTTAGTCTCTTTGTCATTCTGGAATATACACCGTTTCAGGCTCGTTTGGAAATATATTCGTTCGCAGAAGCACTCTAAACGTGTTTCGCGGATGAAGGTCGCAAAGCAAATACCCGTAACGCGTGCTTGTAGCTTCTTTATAAACTTCCAAAAACTCCTTACGTTGATTCTGGAACATTTGATTGGCTAATACCCCAATTTGTGATACATCTCTACGTTGCGCGAATAAAACTAGATATTGCGTATTTAACGACACATCGCGCATGTATCTATTTTTGAAAAATAGATTCTGATTGATGAAGAACACACTTATGTTAAGATGGTGGGAGAATACTGTAAATGTCTCGGCAAACGTTTTATCCATCTCCAACATGAGATCGTCAATTACAATGATTGTATGTTCATTTCCCTTTAACGAATTAACGTCATATACGCCTTTGTGGAACAAAATATCATCTTGGTACTCGTTGAACACTGATTGATACGTCGAATAGCACCATATAACTTTATGCACAAATTTAGAGAACATCTCTCCCTTTTCTTTAATGATTTTAAGCATAAACACAGTTTTACCGCATCCTGTAGGTCCAGATATAATACATGTGGATGGGCTCGTGAATCTGAATTTTTCTACAGAGTCCATTTCTAACACGTCACACTCCTAAGCGGGTCATTTACAAAATATTACAAATTTTGAGTGCAGTTCCTTATATTTTGCTTTCTTCTCCCACAGAACCGTGAATGACGATGAGGTAGAGCACCCCATCATTGACATTACGGATGACCTCGACGACAGTGTAGTTGTGATCTCCTCCCCTGCCAACAAACCCTCACCAGCGATACCGGTAGCACGTCCAAAGCGGAGGTGTGAGAACCCCACGTCAGGTATAAAGCGCCCGAAATACGCGCCTGTTGCAGCGGTAATAGATCCCCAACAACCTCTTACGCAACAAGCCCCCCAGCAGCACCTCCCGCTAATATATCCCCTTATTCACCCGCCGCCCCCCGTTCTGTTAAGTCTACAATAATAGATCCCCAACCCTCAACCTCCTACGCAACAGGCCCCCCATCAGCAGCACCTTCCGCTAATATATCCACTAATTCATCTGCCGCCCCCCGTTCTGTTGAGGATGCTATAACGCTGGAATTGGTGCGATCCGCAGCCCCCACCCCAGCCTTGACTAGAAATCGGTATAGAGTCAGGGTCGACCCTAGAGCCATGTATAGCAATGGAATTGAGCGCGGGCTACGCCGGGTTGTACAGCATATTGTAGAGTTTGCTCTTCAGAATCGCGACGAGCTTGAAGTCAGGACGAGTCTGTCCTTTGGATTCGTATCAGGTGACGGTGATGTAGACGATTATTGGGTGATAGTGCCATTTAGACGTTTGGCGGCTGAAGATGTAGAATATATATTAGGACGTATAATGCAAGCCTCCCAAAGTAGTATAGCCTTTAATATGGACAACTTCACGGTAAATATTGACCGTGTATTCCGTGTTGCGGGTCATAGTGCCATACCGTACACTCTTAACTTCAATTCTCCGACTATTTACCGAAAGCATATAAACGTCGATCATGGTTGCGGCTTTATAGCAGTACTCTTAGCACGTATGTTTACTGTACAAAATACACGGACTCAAAAAATTTGGCTGCCTACGGTCATGGAGCGTGCCCGTAAACTAGCTGTAGAGTGTGAACTTGAATTTGACTGTAATATGGGTCCTGAAGAGCTGAGAAGGGTAGAACAGGAAATGAATGTCCGCATAGTTGTATTTGGGTTGGATGATCGTAGTAGGACTGTGTATGTTTTTAAAAGCTGTGTGAGAGATCGTACAAGACCCCTACTTATTTTAGGATTGTCAGGACAACGTATCTCCCCATCCGTAATATAAGGTGGCTTTACGCGAGTTATGACAAAAGTCGAAAATATGGGAGACATCATGATTTGTGTAAGGGGTGCCTCGAGTTTGCGGATGATATAGTGAGACATTGTAAAGAATGTCACATGGTATGTGAGCAGTGTAAAAGCACCAAATGTGAAAGCCGTGTAGTTGAAGCTGAGAAGAGAGACTGTGATGTGTGTAGACGCACATTTTTCAATAATAGCTGTTTTGATTTCCATAAATCAATTGGCACGTGCAGGAAAATGAGAATCTGTGAATGTGGTATGTTTCACACAATGGATAATTGGGGGAAATTTAAGCACAAGTGTGACGTAATTCACTGTCCTACATGCCAGGAGGAATATAAGGCGGATGGAGTAAAGCATGTGTGTTATATGAAAGATGCTAAGCCTAAAAATAACCCTTGTATAACTGTATAGTACGATATAGAAACATATACGAACGCTGAAACCAAAGAGGTAATTCCACATTTACTTGTGAGCCAGACCATTGTGATGAGTGTATGGGTATCGAATGTGACGAGTGCCCCAAATGCGGTAAACGGACAAACGTTTTTAAAACGAATGTCCGCGATAGTCCTGTGAAACTATTGTGTCCTATATTGTCAAGTTAGCCGACAAGTTCAAAAAAATGACTGTGTATATTCTCGCCCATAACGGGGCAAAGTTTGACACGCAGTTCCTTTATAAGGAGTTGCTTGAACACGAATCCTCTGAGATATTTACAGGTGATCCATTGAAAAGAGGCAACAAATTAATACAGATGCAGATAAGAGGCAATGTACAATTTAAAGATACTTTATTATTCACACCTTGTAAATTAGCAAAGCTACCCAAGGTGATGGGAGTAGCAGCTGAAGTTTCCAAAGGATACTTCCCTTACACTTTCCTCACCAGCGAGACTTTAAACTACGTAGGCCCACCAGCCCCCAAACATTATTTTGACTGTATGGATGAACGTGAAGACTTTGATCGATACTACGACAGTTTTAATGAAAGTAACCCTTATAATATAGCTGATGAATGTGAGCGTTATTGCGTGAATGATGTGCGCGTGCTTAGAGTATGTTTCCAGGCCTTTAGAAGGATGTACATAGCCCGTTTCAAATGCGATCCACTGCAAGTCGCAACCACCATCGCATCATTATGTTTTACGTGTTCAAGAATAACTTCATGCCTAAAGACACCTTAGCCATTATTCACCGAAACAACCCCCGCAGTACGGACACAAGGCTATTTACTGGCTCATACACCTACAGCAACAGACAGGTGTATACATAAAGCACGCCCGCAACACGGGTGAAGTACCCATTAAGATTAATGGACGTGTTTTTGGGTTGATGGGTTAAGTGAAAACTGTGTCACTGGTGTGAAGACTGTGTACTCCTTTAACGGTTGCTGGTGGCATGGATGCCCCCGTCCTGAGTGCGGAATCGCCGGAGATATCCACGGTAGGTCTCCTGCCGACTGTCTTGCATCGACCCGCACCCGCGATCAACTTATAGGATCACAGTTCACTCACAAAGTCTTGTGGGAGCATGAATATGATGCACGGATGGAGACAGACGAGGTGTACCGTGAGGAAATAAACAAGATCAAGCGTTCAATGGTGCTGGATCCTCTCAAATGTGGTGATAGCTTATTTGGAGGACGTACAATTCCTTTCAGACTATACTTTCCACCTACGGAGGGCGTGAAGCTCCATTACTACGATTTCTGTTCTTTATACCCATACGTGATGAAGAGCAATCCGTACCCCGTTGGCGCTCCTGAGAAACTGGTGGGACCTAGCCTACCCTCCATCAATGAATTTTCAAAAAATTTGAATGATCGTTACTTTGGGCTCTCTTTCGTAGACGTACTCCCCCTACGCAATTTATGGATGCCGATCTTACCTGTCGTTATCGACGACAAGCTCATGTTTCCACTGTGCGTGAAGTGCGCGGAAGAGGATAACTGCGAATGTAGCCATATACCCCACCAGCGTAAGATCAGAGGCGTATATACAAGTCCTGAGCTGGCCCTAGCCGTACGCCATCGTTATAGAATACTGAAGATACATGAGGTGTGGAGGTTTCAGAAGCTACCCAACCTTTTCAAACCATATATAAACGCCTTTTTGAAGGATAAGGTTGAGGCATTAGGGTATCCGCGAGGAATTGATACCGAAGATGAAAAGTCTGCCTATATTCAACGTTACCGAGACCGCGAAGGTATACAACTTGATCGTGTCCAAATTGTAAAGAATCCTGGCAAGCGCTTTAGTGCAAAGTTGTGGTCTAAACAGTCTATGGGGAAAATTTGCGCAGAATACCGGCAGAGGGAGCATTCATTTGGCACAAAGTTATAGCGATGTCTGGGATTATGCCAATGCTCCCGATAAAGAGGTCATGGAGATCGTGAATGTAGGTAATACTTACATAATAAAATACAACAACACGAATTTGCCACAGATACCTCAAGGGTTACAAACATACCTGTGGCCAGCTTCACAACAGCCTACGCCCGTATAAAACTTTGGGGTCTATTGCATTCTTGGGCGGAGAGTATTGTATGCCGATACAGATAGCGTGATATTCACAGAGAGGGAGGGTGAATACATGCCCGCATTGGGGATTTCCTCGGCGAGCTCACTGATGAGATCAAGGACGAGTATGGGGACAACGCTTACGCCGACTCTTTTGTCTCAACAGGACCTAAGACTTATGGGGTACGGGTGGGTGGGGAGGAAATGAAATATATCGTGAAGGCAAAGGGTATTACGCTCAACCATGCGAATCGGCGGGTTGTTAACTTTGAATCGTTGAAGGATCTAGTATGTTTGGACGATGATGAGGGCGAACAACCTCCCCAACTAATTGTAGGCACCCACAATTTTCGGGCGCAGAAGCTGGGGGGCGTGAAGGAACTTAGGGGTACGAAGGTGTGCCGTAACACCTATAGGAAACGTTACCAGTTTACCTGGTACCTATGATACCGTACCTTTGGATACCAAAACGTATGATGCTTCTATCGTTAACTCACACGTATTTGTCTTGTATATAATCGTATCTATTGATTTATTACACGTATTTGTAAATATATATAACTTGAATATCTCATTTATTAAATCGTATTTGTAAAGTATCTATTGATTTATTACACGTATTTGTAAATATATATATAACTTGAATATCTCGTTTATTAAATCGTATTTGTAAATATATATAACTTGAATATCTCGTATTAAATAAATCATGTTTCAATTAGCGTTTCACTTTCTCCTTTGTGTGTGTGTGTGCGTGTGCGTGTGTGCGCAGGTGAAAGTTCTAAGCTCCGCCCACTGTAAGACCGTGAGTCATGCTACTATCTGGGAGTCCCTGCGTGGTCAGTCGACTGCAGTAAGCCCGAGAGATCAGACCTGTATTCAGATCAGACGTGTATTCAAATGGTTACCTTTAATATTGCTTGTACAACGTTTATGAAATGGTATCCAGCAAAGTGTCAGGATGTGGTGGATACCGAAAAACTTCCTATTCCTCCCTCCTATACCTCTTTTAAAAACACATTGGATTGTGCGAAGTTCCAAGATGTACAAATACTCTACGGATGTTCTGGTGAGACCGTTGAGGGCTTTCGTTGCACAGACGATGTGCTGAAGTATACTGCAGAGCTAAACTTTATAAAGTCTCACATACACCGTGAAGTAAAAGAAACAACGCGTGCAGAAGAGAAGCAGCAGGTATGGATAATGAGTCTTGCGGATGGGTGGTGTGACAAGCGGTATTACGTCATGCTACACCATGTCGATTACTCATACCCTACGACTGAAAATGTGAATCTCGTGATCATGGACAATCTTAAGTATTTTTATCACTATATTAATGTACAGGGTGTCCCGTAAGTCTGGACCCATAGGGAAAAATAATAAAATTACAAAATAGTCCAAAAATTTATTACATAATCTGTTCAAAGTGTCCGCCGTTGTGTCGCACACATAGTTGAAGACGCAATCTCCACTGCGACAGCACTTTCTGAATCACAGTCGCAGAAATTTCTTGACACGCCTCCACAATGCGTGCTTTAAGGTGGAAAATGTTCTGAAGTTTGACCTCGTACACTTTGGCTTTCAAGTGGCCCCACAAATAAAACTCCAGCGGAGTAAGATCATAATAAAAAAATAATAAAAATAATAATAAAAATAAAAAAAATATATTATAAATAAATTTTTGGACTATTTTGTAATTTTATTATTTTTCCCTATGGGTCCAGACTTACGGGACACCCTGTATATCATGTTGAGGTTCGTAGTGAGGTTGTGGCTAGTGCCCTACGCGTGAATTTTTAACAGACTTTAGAGACGAGTATCGTTTGATGGGCAGAAAGGAAAAATATGAGCATATGTTCCTCTCAAATAGTGCGCCGGAGTGTGAAGATGTTTAGTAAAGCATAAAATGTTCCTAGTTCTTATCCTGAGGTAAAATGTCTGGTGCGTAGGCTGGTAGTGATGAAATTAATTCTTGTACCGAAATATGTACAACAATTCGGTACGACTCGCGGATCATACGAACAAGCCCATTCACGTATCATCGAGTCAGCCGCCCGTCGAACCGTTCCTGCCTACCTGCGTGCCTCACACGGCTCATAGTTATCTCAGAGCTTGAACCGAGTGGACGTGCGCCCCTCGAATACGATGGAACTTCCTTTGAGCAGCATTCTCAACGCCTCGTACGATGTGTCCGTGATGAAATCGTTGCGCGTGTTCAGGCGTAATTCCGATACCATTAGCTATGTACTGGAAACGGAATGTAGACAAACAAACAAACGGGTTTATTTAAGTGTCGAGGAGATGAATAGAATCTTCGTGATAGTTGAGAAGTGGAGTGAAGATCGTTATAAAATACCTGCTAACGTAGGTACAAGAAGAGAGCAGATTAGTGACGCACCCTCATACGCCGTTGTATGTACGTTGTGTATAAATAACGATCGGCCGTGCATTGATATACGGCTGATGTGGAAGAATGCTTCTGATAATAACGCTCTTGTTCCTACGCGAAACCGTTTCATCCTCGACAGAATGTTTGAAATCGTCGGATTCCGCAAGCTGAAACCTATATTAGACGCGCGTGTTACGGACATGCTTTATTTTGATACAGTACTTGAATACGCATACACCGCTCTGCTCGATGGGTTTACCGAGTGTAGGGCTGGTGAGAATGGTCTAGTGCTGGATGTTTATTTAAAAAGTTTAGACTATTTGAAATACCATGAACTTTGGTAGAAAGCAATTGATCGGTACAAGGCTGAGCTCACCTACACCGTTCACCCTGAAGAACTATTTCTTTATATAACGCGCAGTTGTCGTAACGATTTCGAAGATTATTTCAATTGCCGCTATGTTGAGTGAGTTCACGATTGAAAAGCTCGAGTCGGTAGAAATAAACCCTCGATTGGAAAAGCGTGCTTATAAACTTGTGTTTAATAATGTAGCTAACGATGAACTCTTTGTGCGTGCTTTTGATTGTATTCTAGACGTATTTAAAGATGACTTACCAACCGGTTGTAAAGTGGGAACAAAAATAGTACTGAACGATATGAAAGCCCTTCATATCGAATACAGGTTTCCCTATACTTTAAGCGGTGAAATATTATTAAGCCGCATATACTGCGTAATGCAGAGCAATAATGATGTAATTGTAAACTCGATTAAGACCGAGTTTAGTATTTTGAAAAAAAAGTGAAGTGTATTTATATATTTTGCTTGATATTTCTCCTGTACTGTTATGATTATATGCATATTTCTATTATTATTGAATTGTATTTATATATTTTGCGTGATATTTCCCCTGTACTGTTATGATTATATGCATATTTCTATTATTATTGAAATGTATATTTATTTCTATTTGAAATGTATATTTATTTTATATATATCCATAATTGTGTGTATATATTTCCTGTACTGTTATGATTATATGCATATTTCTCAATTATTATTGAAATGTATATTTATTTTCTATATATTTATAATAAACAGAATGATGCAATGTTGTTTTACTTAATTATATCATGTTACGCCTTCTAAACCTACTACCGGTATTCTAAACCAACTTTTAAGAAATATAATAATGTATACAATGGTATCGCTAAAAAGTGGTATCTGGCAACTCAAGTCATTTACGCCTTCTAAGCCAACTGGCTGATTAGGAGTCTATAATAGTGTATACAATGGTATCGCTAAAAAGTGGTATCTGGCAACATTTACGGCCTCTAAGCCAACTGGCTGATTAGGAGTCTATAATAATGTATACAATGGTATCGCTAGAAAGTGGTATCTGGCAACTCAGTCTTCGATTAGAATTAAATGAATACATGGTGCTATCTGGCAACTCAAGCCATTTACGCCTTCTAAGCCAACTGGCTGATTAGGAGTCTATAATAATGTATACAATGGTATCGCTAAAAAGTGGTATCTGGCAACTCAGTCTTCGATTAGAATTAAATGAATACATGGCGCTATCTGGCAACTCAAGCCATTTACCCCTTCTAAGCCAA
The DNA here is from genome assembly GCA_023014485.1 of Bathynomus jamesi. Taxonomy (NCBI): domain Eukaryota; kingdom Metazoa; phylum Arthropoda; class Malacostraca; order Isopoda; family Cirolanidae; genus Bathynomus; species Bathynomus jamesi. Next base: position 90,085 of record JAJOZX010001780.1, read on the forward strand.
CTGGCTGATTAGGAGCCTATAAAACAACGTCTACTCGGCTGAAGTCTTAATATGCACTTGGCTCCTGCCAGGTGAACACCTCTCCTCCTTTCTCTCCTCCTTTCTCTCCTTTCTGGCCCTTTGGGGGGAATAGCTTGGGGGAGAACTCCGCCTCCAAGTTTTCCTTGTTGCACCTGCAGCATCCCCCCCCTTTGGGGGAATTTTTTCTTTTTTTAAAGTTTTTTGCAACACCCCCACCCCCATTTGCAACACCCCACCCCCTTTGCAACATTACGTAATCACTTGCAACATTCTTGCACTCTCCCCTTTTTCGGCTATACTACTACATATATATATATATATATATATATATATATATATATATATATATATAGGCTTCTTAATTTAGAGGATGGTGATTTAACCCTTCAACGACGGAATTTTTTTGTAGGTGTAAGTTATCAATGTGTGAATTTGAAACGTTACCAGTTTGTACCGATCAACTATAAAGGATTAATCCAAATTCATTTCATAACGTCACACGGCCCCAGTATAAATTATATATAAGAGGAAGGGCAACAAGCCTGACCTCCGTGAAATAAGGAATCATCGCACGGGACATCTGAAAGGTCCACTCAGGGGGCATCTTCAGTGACTAAATAGAAGAATCTAAAAAAATAATCATAAAACTAAAGTAAATACAAATGTCAAACTGTACAATAATAAAATCTAATACAAAAAAAAAGTTAAAAAGTTGTTAAAAAAAAAACTATCTGGATTATAAAACAAAAAAGTAAAAAAAACAAACTAAAATTTCAAAAATTAAAGTTTAAAAATGTTAAGTTTAAAATTTTTAAAAAATTTAAATTTTTTTAAAAAGGACTAACCTGGATGGTAAAAGTTACAAATGACAAGTGGAGAGAAAGGAAAAAAACAACTTAAGTTAGTGCGTTAGTTGCGTTAAAAAGGTGTTGGTTGGTTAGGAAGTATGTAATTTTATCGAGGAAAGGCTATCGTTTAGTTCTGGATTTAATTTCTTATAAAAAGGGATTCTAAAATTTTAAGATCAAGTGAATTAGAAGCAGACGACAAAATCGCAAAGGAGTCCTGGGGGCACGGGTGGTCATGGGTCTCTGAATGATGCCGAATAGCAGAGGATTCAGGAGTGGAAAGAGGGCGAGAAGTTCGATAAGAAAAACCCAAATGCTTCGAAATCCTAAGTTTTAACTGTAGGGCAGTCTGCCCCACATAACGACTTTGGCAGGTCGCACATGTATATAAATAAATAACAAAGGATCTCAAAAGCACGGGGAGGTGATCTTTATGGCGAAAAAAGGATTGCAGAGAATTAGAATTAGAATTAATGATTATAAAGTCGCATTGAGGGAAGTGTCTGTCCAAAATAAAGTGGACATCTTTATTAAGTTGAAAAGTTAGTTGGTCTAAAAATGGAAGCTTAAGATAAACCTTCTGTTTCGGAACCGTGGACTGAATTAGTTTAGGTGAATATAGGTTATTTAAAAATTTAGAAATTAAAGTCTCAAAAGTCAAAGTACAATAAAAATTATAGTTGAAAAATCTCTTAAGATACTGAATTTCTCAGTCAAATAAAGACCAACTTGAACAAAGGTGATAGGCTCTAAAAATACGACTTTTAATACTAGCCAGCTTAAAACTAAGTGGAATATTGCTGAAAAAATGAGTACCGAGTTGGGTAGTAGTTGGTTTTCTGTATACTTGTGTTGAAAAGCCTGTACTATGTTTATTTATGGTAACATCAAGAAACGAAATTTTATTGTATTGTTCTACTTCCATAGAGAATTTAATATTAGGATGCTTACTATTAATGTAATTTAAAAATAAAGGGGCATGATCTTTATGCTTAAAAATGACAAAACAATCATCTACATAACGTTTAAATAAAATAGGTTTAAAATCAAGCGGGCAATCCCTCAGCCACTTTTCCTCGTGAAAACAAAGAAAACTGTTAGCAAAGGACGGACCAAGGGGCGAACCCATTGCCATTCCCTCGTGCTGGTGGAAAAGTTCCTTATTAAAAAAGAATATGGTATCCTGGACTGATAACTTTAAAAGTTTTGAAAACAATTGTCTGCTTAATCCCAAAATGTCATTAGTAGAACCAAACAAAGAATTTATAATATCACAAGTTTCTAAAAGAGGTACATTGGTAAACAAAGACTGAACATGAAAGGAAGCCATGAAACAATCCTTAAACTTCAACTTGGTGACACAATCAACAAATTCAAATGAATCTTGCAAAGTGAAATGACTACGTGTGAGAGGGTCTATGATTGGGACCAAAAATTTTGCAAGGTTATAACTTGGTGTGTTTATGGCTGCTAAAATGGGACGAAGCGGAACTCCAGGTTTATGGGTCTTAGGTAGGCCATAAACAGCCCCTGGGCTAGTACCTGAAGCAAAAAGCTTATCGTAATAGTTGATCAAAAGCCCACGACTTTTAAGAGAACGTAAAAAGTTGTTGATTCTGTCCTCCAGTTTTACAATATATTTAAATGGATCAGTCTGCAGTTTCAAAAACTTAGTAGAATCAGAAAGTAAATTACAGTATACATTTTATTTAAATAGTTTTGTCTGTCTAAGACAACAACATCTTTACCCTTATCAGGCTTACAAATAATTACATTCTTATCCCTCCCCAAGTTCGTGAGAACTTTAAAATCACTAAAACTAAAAACAGGACCAAAAAACCTTAAACCCATCAAACTTATAGTAGAACTTGTTTGCCACAAGTTTAATATCCTCAACTGGACTAGAGTGCTGAAGGAAAGAGGGAAAAAGACTAATTTGATGGCAAAGTTTTTCAAAACATAAAAAATAACGACAAAAGTCAAGCTTAAAAATGGGAAGTTTAAAATCCAATCCCAAGGATAAAATTCTTTTTTCTTCAGTTGATAAAACCTTATTGGAAAAGTTAGAAATAATTTCATCTCTATTAAGATTAAGATCAAAATTTAAACCCAACTGTTGAAGCTTAGAATTTTGACGAGTTAATGAGGAGACATAAAATTTTGATACATACCTCGAAATATAACTATTTAAAATAATAAAATCAAGGCGAGACACATTAGACTTAAAATGTTGTGACAATATGAGCAATTGATTGCCCAATTTTAAAACAAGTTTACGTTTTGAGGCTAACTCGAGGGAAAGAAGTTTACTAGTCCAAGTTAAAACTTAGGATTTCGAAGCATTTGGGTTTTTCTTATCGAACTTCTCGCCCTCTTTCCACTCCTGAATCCTCTGCTATTCGGCATCATTCAGAGACCCATGACCACCCGTGCCCCCAGGACTCCTTTGCGATTTTGTCGTCTGCTTCTAATTCACTTGATCTTAAAATTTTAGAATCCCTTTTTATAAAGAAATTAAATCCAGAACTAAACGATAGCCTTTCCTCGATAAAATTACATACTTCCTAACCAACCAACACCTTTTTAACGCAACTAACGCACTAACTTAAGTTGTGTTTTCCTTTCTCTCCATTTGTCATTTGTAACTTTTACCATCCAGGTTAGTCCTTTTTAAAATGTTTTTAAATTTTAAACTCAACATTTTTAAACTCAACATTTTTAAACTTTTAGTTTGTTTTATTTTCACTTTTTTGTTTTATAATCCAGATAGTTTTTTTTTAACAACTTTTTAACTTTTTTTTGTATTAGATTTTATTATTGTACAGTTTGACATTTGTATTTACTTTAGTTTTATGATTATTTTTTTAGATGCTTCTATTTAGTCACTGAAGATGGCCCCTGAGTGGACCGAAACGTTTGGCCAATAAATGTTGAGAGTCGTATCTCTTGTTTTCATATTCCTATTGAGGATAAGGTTCCCGAAGAACATTCTATCGTAACTATATATATATAATATATATATATATATATATATATATATATATATATATATATATATAAACTGTTATTTCATTATCACGATGCCCATATTTAGAAATGTAGCTGTTGTTTGGATAACTAAGTTATGAGAAACGTTTATCCTTTTCTATTAAGGTAATGAAGCTAAAGACATTGCCATTGACAAACGTATGCCATGCTGAACATCTGAGGTAAAGTATGCAGTAACCTAAAGGAAATTTTGGGTTTGTCGTCTTCTCATTTGTAGCAATTACCTGATGTTCATCCACAAATTCTGTGTCAAATTGCTGAAAGGAATGTCATTAACTTCACTTCTCTGCAAAATTTTAGCCCTCTTGGTGCAAATTTGATTTCTGTGTGTACAAAGGTCATAATCTCTTCTAAGTTTTGAAAAACTGCAAATGTAAGCAATAAGTTTTATTTGCGGCTTTTATATATGAATTTTGATACTGTGTTTTTTATATCACTAAAAATGAATGAAAATAATATTAAGTAAATAGTTTTGGAATTTGAAGTTTTTATCGAATTTATGGTACTCTCTCTTAATTTAGAAAATTATGACGCATGAAACACCCTTACTTTATAGACATAATAGAGCAAATATAATGATGGGGTTGTTTAACCTCCTTTGCAGCATTCAAGGTCATATGATGGATGGGACTCGCAGTTTTACGTGAAATCTCAACTACTGGTCGCTTCATAATCTGGATGCAGAGCAGGATCCTCCATCCAACTCTTCTCCAGACCCAATGTCATTTAACTTTATTGAGCGACGGGAAGCGGTGTTACGTCATTGGTCACGACGTAATCCACAAAATAGAACGATAATAGTTAGTTCATATCGTACCATCCTTGTTCCTTCCACAGCTTCATAAACAGTTACGACATGTCTTGATGTACTGTAGATTAAGCTGCCACATGTATGGAAGCACACAGCTTTAACTGCAATAAACTTACTTTTTTAAAGTTTCAATTAGAAAAGGCAGTTACTGAGAAGTTGTTATTCATGGGATTTGTCTCCTGCCAGTTATCATTATTGCACTTAAGATGTTTCATAAAGACAGAATAAAAGAAAAATGGTCAAACACCGCTAACGTTTCCTGGAACTGAATCGTGACATTTTTTTTAGGGAACTGGATGATGTAGTGGAGTGGGTTGCCATACGTTGTGATCAATGCAGGTTTGAGGCTTATTGGTTCTGTTTGTTTTTCTTTGCCTTTTCTGTGTGTGTGTGTGTGTGTGTGTGTGTGTGTGTGTGTGTGTAACGCAGAGAATGAGCGTTAAATATCTGCCAAAATAAAAACCAATCTTACCCCAAAGGATAACACAGAAATGTACATATATAAAAGAGAGAAAAGAATGAAAAAAATAGTTCTTACTTTCCCATGTAATTACGTCTAATACTTACAGAGAAAAAGACTGAAAGGAGTATTTTCATCTGTATTTATTTCAAAAGTGGTCTTTTCCCGACAATCATTCCCATCTTAAGAGTGCATTCAATGATAATTTAATAATTTTATCTCGTTCGGACAAAGGAAATGTTGTTGTCCAGAGACATAAATAAGAGACTAGATAGACACCACCTTATTTTATCGATTAATTGATGGGCTACTTTTGCCGCCCGATTGGTACAGGCGACAACGCTAAAACAAATTGAGAAAAATTTGTAGAAAGCAGACAATTTTTGGATCAATGAAAGAAAGCCACCCCCAAACGGGTCGGGGGTGGCTTTCTTTCACTGAAACAATTCGGGGGTGACTTTCTTTCATTGATCTGTAAGTTATTTAGGTAGGTAGGTTATTTAGGTTAGGTTAGGTTAAGTTGTGATATTTTAGTTAGTTTAAATGAAAATATCATGACTTAACCTAACCAATCATCAAAGGCATACAGTAATAAATAATAAACAATTCCTCATGAAGGTGTTTTTACTTACATTCTTTACTTTAGTGATTTTGGGCGGGTGGCATTGTTTACTTGATCATTTTTTAGGGTGGCATTGTTTACTCGAAACTTTTGGGGGTGGCTTTCTTTCATTGATCCCAATTTTTTTTAAGATAACTTTAAATGTTGTGCAAATTTAAGCAGGATGAATGTTTTTTGCGTATATTAATGTTAACTTTGGAAAAATTTATATACAGGGTGGGCCGTAAGTTTCCATACATAGGAAAATTTAAACGTTTGTTTTTATGTTTCAGATACCCTAAGAATATGCGTTTGTAAGATCTTGTTTACTGATGAAGCAAATTTTTACGTCAATGGAGAGGTTAATCGGCAAAACATACGTTATTGGAGTAATGCTAACCCTAAATGGCTGAGTCCGACGAAGATGCAAGGTGCCGGTAAAGTGATGGTGTGGGCCGGGATATGGGGTGACAGAATTATTGGACCAATTTTTGTCAGTGGAAATCTTAATGCCGAAAGGTATCTTAACATGTTGCAAGAAGAGATTTTCCCATCCCTGCTAAACGAGGAAGGTAACTTCCCAGTTTACTTCCAGCAAGATGGAGCTCCACCTCATTATGGTCTTCACGTGCGTCGGTATTTGGATCAGCAGTTTCCGGATGCTTGGATTGGTCGGCGTGGTCCTGTGGAGTGGCCTCCCAGATCCCCAGATCTCACCCCCCTTGATTTCTATCTTTGGGGGCACTTGAAGGCCATGGTGTATCAGGAAAAGATACGAGACATAAATCATCTAAAGGAACGTATCACCAACGCCATTACAAGCATAACGTCAACTGTGCTAATGCGTGTTCATCAACAGTGGGGAAACACGTATTGAAATGTGTTTTCAAAACAATGGCAACCATGTAGAGCATATATATAAAAAAATGGTTGTCCATAAAAAAATGTTTATTTTTCCTATGTATGGAAACTTACGGCCCACCCTGTATATATATATATATATATATATATATATATATATATATATATATATATATATATATATATATATATACAGTATATAATATATATATATATATATATATTAGTGATGTAGGTCACATCCGCATCCGCGGAACATCCGCACATTTTCTCGCATCCGCACCCGCATCCGCACTTTGGACTGCGGATGTCGTGCGGATGTGGACCGTTGAGATAAAATGTCATTAATAAGCGGAAATTATCAAATTCTACTATATTAATAGAACTAGTTCATTGTGCGCAAAAGTGATGCAAGCGACAAGACGAGAGACTGTTCTTGTATGAAGTTACTCTCTTGCAACCTACTTAGATCCACGTTACAAAGCTAAGTTATTTTCACCTAGTACATTAGAACGAGTTAAATCATCACTTGGCAAAGCAGTTGAAGAGCTTCAATCTCTTGAATCTGTCGCTTCGCCACCCACCAAAAGAATAAAAGTTTCAGTGACAGAACCAACACCTTCAACAAGCAAATCTATCACAGAATCTGTCTCTCAGTTTCTTGAGTCAAGCAGCAATGACGAGACCTACGCGATGTCAAAAGATGTAGTAAAAATGATCGAGAGCTATCACCAAGAAAAACGCCTGGCTGCATGTGACAATCCTATTAGTTGGTGGAAAAATACACAGAATATCTATCCATACTTGAGTAAACTTGCAAGGAAACATTTAGCCTGTCCTCCAACAAACGTACCAAGCGAGAGATTATTTAGCAGTGCTGGATTAATATATGATGAAAGAGAAACAGACTGGCAGCAGAAAAGGCAGAAAAATTAATGTTCCTTAAGCATAACCTTCCTATAATTAAGTTTGAACATTAAACGATGAACATCTTAGTTTACTTTATTTTAATTACTCATTTATAAATATGCCTAATAAAACTTTAAACTTAATATAAATAGTTATCAAGCTAATTAAAGATCTCTTTCTATAAGGGTGGAGGTTGGGGAAAGAGGTCGGTGGGGTGCATTTGAGTTGGGTTCACGTCCCGCATCTTGGTAACACAATTATGGTTTCTAATTGTGGCTGAAACTCAACAAAATATAACGAATTTATTTGCAGACGAATTCACTAATTGATTTCTATATTAGTTAGATGCTTGATATTATTTTATATGTTCAGAGAAAAGTACAGCAATTATTGTACAATTAATCAATTATACTACATTATAGCTACAGCTCTCTCTATATAATAACTTATTATATACGTTAAACACAACAAATCTCGAATATATCCTAAAAAATAACGAAAATGTAGACATCCGCATCCGCATCCGCGGATGTTGAAATCAAACATCCTCATCCGCATCCGCATCCGCGGATGTGAAAAAAATGACATCCGCTACATCACTAATATATATATATACATATACAGTATGTATATATATACATATACACAGTACTGTGCAAAAGTCAGAGACCACTGTCGATCTGATAACTATTAGATAATCTGTTGTATGAAAATTGGTTTTGATACTAAAATACATATTAACTAGAACCTCTGGTTCATATTAACGTATAACTAAGCTATTTCTTAAGTGTATAAAGTTGTATAAGCTGGATAACCCTTTAGTCTGTATAAATTGGACTTGAGGGTTGATTCATTATATTACTTATAACCAGTGCTGGGCACTTGCACACTTGCGCAAACGCAAACTTGTGCGCAAACGTGAAAAAAAAACAAATATTAAAAATAGTGGATTTAGCTCATAAACACGTGACTGCCAGACAGGTGGCGCCGCCAGACAGCAGTGAGCACTCAGTATACCAACAACCAAAGCTGGGCACAAACCGTTAATCCGTTAATCGTTAATTAACGAAGTTAACTTTTACGTTAACGTTTTAACTTTTAAGTTAACTTTGAAAATCATTATCGGACTAATTAACTTCCGTTACATTTAACTTCCGTTAACTCAAGTCCGTTAACCCCAAAAATTCATAAATAAATGTTTAAAAGTTTCTATTATTTTCAGTGCTGAGCAGGTGCGCAATTAATCCGCCACTGTTAATAGTGATGAACGAATTTCCATTTCCGCAGTGCAAAATCAGGCGATATATTTGTTTCCGTCGCCACAATTTGTGTCTTACCAAATATGGTAGTTATTTATGGCATTGGTTTGAGCAAAACATGGTCGACTGTAAAATCAGGCGGAAAGATTTGCCATTTGAGTTGAATGTTTCAACTTCTTTCAAGAAATATCACGAGCATTTTAAGTCATGTATATTTATAATATGTCTGTGAGTACCTTATTAGTAGTCTCCTTGATACAGTATGTCAAGGTAATATATTTATAAATTAATAATAAACTAGCGGGACTCGTGGAAATTCCACGATTTATTTTTTTTCTGGTTACAATTAAATGCAGGACCTTGATACAATAATAGCGTTGTTTACGTAAACGTTTAAGAATACAATTATTCCAACTATATTTATTTATTGCAATAAAGTTATATTTTTCTTAACACCAGCCAGTAGATACGTTTTAGTTTTGCTCATTCAATTATCGTTATATTATTGAGTAAAATACAGTAGAATAATATTGCAGAATAATACAAATTTGAATTTCTACAATTTACTAATTCTCCATTGTTTTATTTCCAGATCATGTCACCTGTGGCCAAAGCACTCGACAAGATCCAGGGGGAGGAACAAGCCCACCTTGGGACGATGCTGCCAACAGTTGCTGCGACAATCTTCAGGCTTAAGGACTTGAAGTCCAAGGGCCTCGTCTACTGCAGCGCCTTGGTCGACGCACTTTTGGCAGGCATCGACAAAAGGTTTGGGCCCCTCCTGGAGGATGACGAATGCCAGCTGGCTGCTGCCTTCCATCCCAGGTTTCGCCTCATCTGGTTGGACAAGTATGACAACACCAAGGTCGCCAGGGTGAGGAAAAGCATGGAGGGTACAGTCGAGGAGGCCATGAAGCAGCAGTCCAACGAAGTGGGCAGCAACAGTGGAGGCAGCAACAACGAGGAGGAGGAGGAGGAGGACTTCTTCAGTGCTGTCATCCAGACAAAAGAGAGCAGCAGAAGCCACAGGTCACTCAAGGGCAAGGCCCAGAACTTGGTCAAGACCTGGCTGGAGACCAACTCCAAGGACTTGCTGACAGATGCTGCCTTCTTGGGTGAGCAAGTGTTGGTGGACTTGTTCATCAAGTTCAACACAGCCATCCCCTCCAGTGCTGCAGTGGAGCGTTTGTTCTCTATGGGCAAGGACATCCTGACGGCCAAGAGATCATTCCTGTCTGATGAAAACTTTGATATGCTAATTTTCATGAAGGGCAACATGAATCTCATGGACAAAATGGAGAACGAGAAGAAGAGGGAAAATTAAATTATATATATATTGTGTTTTTCATTTTTTTTATAATAAAAGTTAACGTTAACGGTTTATCGGTAACTTCCGTTACATGTTTAACGAATTAACGGATTAACGGTTAACGAAGTTAACTTTTTGGTTAACGGATTAGCGGTTAACGAAGTTAACTTTTTGGTTAACGGTGCCCACCACTGCCAACAACGCTAATGAAACACGTTTGTTTGATTAGTTGATTTTAATTTTATTTCAGAGTTCAAACTACTAACTACTCTAGTAACTTCTACAAACTTCATAAGTCATAACTACTGTCTATAACTAGTGAACCATGGACAGCCTCAGACACCATCCCCAGCTCTGCAGCTGTGGAGAGGGTGTTCTCCCAGGGGTCTGACATCATGAAGCCCAAGAGGTCCAGCCTGACCTCTGAGAACTTTGAGAGGTTTGTGTTCCTGAAGGGCAACATGGACCTGCTCACGATGGAGTTGGAGGAGGACTCTGAGGAGCTTTGAAGTGTTTTTTTTTTGTAATATTGTAATTTCTTTTTTTTTATTATTATTTATTTAACATTGTAATTTTGTATCTATTCTTTATTGATATATCTATGGATCGTGTGTCTGTTAATAAAGTATTTTGATTTGATTTGATTTGATTTACTATAAATTTAATTTTATACAGGGTGTCCCAAAAAAAAACCGCACCTATTTTTTTTGGAAAACCCTGTATATATAAATAGTTTGCGTTTGCGTTTGCGCAAGCGCAAGTTTCGAGAAGTTTGCGCATTTGCGCTTGCGCAAGGTATGGGTTTGGGTTTGCGCATTTGCGCTTGCGCAAGTGAATTTTCGTTTGCGCTGCCCAGCACTGCTTATAACGCATGTTTAAAGATCTAGCTAACTATTACTGATGGATCTGCAGTAAATGCTCCTAAGCTATTGTTATATCACTATTTACAATTAAAAGTATTGACATATTCACTTAAATTCTGCAAAACAAATTTATCCAAAACGTTTCTCATTATAATCCTAATTCATGCTGTTTTTTTCTTTCACAGGCTTAAGAAATGACAAGAAGTACAATTTCTGATGAGATTAGATATAAAATAATACATTTGCATGGTGAGGGACTGAGTCAAAGAAAAATAAGTGAATCTACAGGCGTTTCCAAAACTGGTGTACAAAAAATCTTGGCTCGTCACAGATCAAATGGAACCCCAGCTGATCGCCCTAGATCAGGGAGGCCCACTAAGCTTTCTCCATCTGATCTACAATATCTAAAGATTACTTCCCTTCGAGACAGACGCAAATCCAGCTCTTCACTTGCAGCAGATCTCGAAAAAACAATAGGTGTCTCAGTTGATCCCTTTACTATATGAAGGAAACTTAACTCAGTAGGTCTTAAAAGACGTGTTGCAGCAAAAAAGCCACTTTTAAGGAATGGAAATAAAGAGAAGAGAAGAAAATGTGCTTTGGAACACAAGTATTGGACATCTGAGACTTACTGAATTAAGCTTCCTTCGTACAGTAGAAGGATCAACTGAGACCTGTTGTTTTTCGGAGATCCGCTGCAAGTGAAGTGCTGGATTTGTGTCTGTCTCGAAGGGAAGTAATCTTTAGATATTGTTATAATGTTATAATGTTATAATGTTTCAGACCAACAAAGACCCTAGGATCCACTCATGGCTGGTCTACCTAACTGTGTTCGTAATCGTGTATTGTGTATACACATACGAGGAAAAGTGTAGGTGTGGCTGTAAAGACTGTACAGTAATGTAGAAATGTGTGTGCACCCATTATGGGTCTCCCATTTAAAGGTGTTTGTGGGGCAAGTGAAGATCATGAGTTTTTCAATACCTCACAGTACTATGGGGGGCACCGCTCGGCAGAGGAATCTCTTTAAATGGGGTGTGTAAGGACAGAGAGTATCCCCTAACCCAAGACGCTGCTCCCTATATCCCACAACACTTGTGTTGAGCTGTGGGATCTATCCCCACAAAGCCTTAATTTTACTACCTTAAACTATACCCTTTCTATCAACATGCGCGTCCAATCGATTCTTAAACATGTTTATAGACGTGCTACTAATTACTTCTACCGGCAAACTATTCCAGCTATTTACTATTCTATGCGTAAAAAGGTTTTTCGCAACTGCTGTCTCGAACCTTCTACTTGTCAACTTACACCCGTTATTTCTAGTCCTATTATATTGAGATATTTCGAAAAAGCTATCTCTATCTACGTTATCAAACCCATTCATAATTTTGAAAACCTGGATTAGATCACCCCTTAACCTCCTAGCCTCGAGTGTAGTCAATTTTAACTCTTTAAGCCTATCCTCGTACGACTTTGACCTAAGAGACGGAATCATCTTAGTTGCTCGTCTTTGAACTCTTTCGATTTTGTCTATATCTTTGCGCATATGCGGATTCCAAAATTGGACCGCGTACTCCAAATGGGGTCTAACTAATGATTTATAAAGAGGAACTATAATATCGCGCGATTTGTACTCAAAATTTCGAGCTATAAAACCTAACACTTTGTTCGCCTTATTGACCGCCGCTGTACTTTGTTTCGCTACTTTTAAATCACCAGTGACTATAACTCCTAAATCTTTTTCCTGCTCTACGCTTGTTAAATCTTTCCCTGACATACTATATGCAAAATTACCGTTACGCGAACCTATATGCATAATTTTGCACTTATCCACGTTAAATCTCATTTGCCATGTGACTGACCAATCAACGATTTTATTCAGATCTTCCTGAATTTTACCTCTATCTTCGTCATTAATCGCCCTACCACCCAGCTTCGTGTCATCCGCAAACTTTGAAACTGTACTGACTAGGCCGACATCTAAATCGTTAATATATATAAGAAAAAGCAAGGGGCCCAATACAGAACCCTGAGGAACGCCACTCGCTACATTAGCCCAACACGACTCCGCTCCATCAACGACCCCCTCTGTTTCCTGCCTCACAACCATTCTTCTAGCCAATTTATTACTACACCCCTGATTCCATGAGCCTTAGTTTTTTCAATGAGTCTTTTGTGCGGCACGGTGTCAAACGCTTTTTGAAAATCTAAATACACTACATCAACCGCCCGATGTCTATCGTAAACGTTAACCACGCTTTGGAAAAATTCTAAAAGATTAGTTAAGCAAGATTTGTTTCGCCTAAACCGTGCTGCGTATTTCTGACCAGATTATGCACTTCTAAGTGTTCGACTATACGATCCCTAATTATTGATTCCAGTAGCTTACCTACAACAGACGTTAAACTGATTGGCCTATAATTTCCCGCCGCACCTTTATCGCCTTTCTTAAAGATAGGTGTTACGTTCGCTAACTTGAAATTATCTGGTACGCACCCCTCAGAAATAGACGCATTAAAAATCTTTGTTAGCGGCACAACAATGCTATCTTTTAATTCTTTTAGTTGTATGGGATATATGGAATCCGGACCCGGTGATTTACGCGTTTTCATTTGATCAATATAGCGCATTACTTCCCCTTCACTAACGACAATATTATCCAAAATATTACCATTATCAAAAGGTATTATGTCTATGACCGTAGGGATATTCGTTACATCTTCTATAGTAAAAACTGACGTAAAAAATTCGTTTAGCAAGGTAGCCATTTCCTTGTTTTCAGAGACTAGATCTCCATTTCCATTTTTTAATGGACCTAAGACACTTTTTACTGGATTTCTATTATTGACGTATTGAAAGAATCGCTTGGGATTTTCTTTACCGTCACGAGCTATGGAGATTTCAAATTCGCGTTTTGACTTTTTTATTACACTTATTTTTCTTTGACTCAGTCCCTCACCATGCAAATGTATTATTTATATCTAATCTCATCAGAAATTGTACTTCTTGTCATTTCTTAAGCCTGTGAAAGAAAAAAACAGCATGAATTAGGATTATAATGAGAAACGTTTTGGATAAATTTGTTTTGCAGAATTTAAGTGAATATGTCAATACTTTTAATTGTAAATACTGATATAACAATAGCTTAGGAGCATTTACTACAGATCGATCAGTAATAGTTCGCTAGATCTTTAAACACATGCGTTATAAGTAATACAATAAATCAACCCTCAAGTCCAATTTATACGGACTAAAGGGTCATCCAGCTTATACAACTTTATACACTTAAGTAATAACTTAGTTATACGTTAATATGAACGAGAGGTTCTAGTTAATATGTATTTTAGTATCAAAACCAATTTTTATACAACAGATTATCTAATAGTTATCAGATCGACAGTGGTCTCTGACTTTTGCACAGCACTGTATATATATATATATATGAAAATTATTTCACGAAAGTAACACGTGAAAAATATTTATGATGAATAAAACCACGAAGGAAAGGAAACACAAAAAGGTGCTCAAGCGCTTTCGTCTAATGACATCCTCAGGAACACTGAAGTACATAAAGGGTTACGGCCTATATATAGGTTACAGAAAGAGAAAAAAAAAATATATATAAATAAATAAATAACATACATACACACATACATATCTACACACACACACATATATATATATATATATATATATATATATATATATATATGCAATAAACGGAGAAGTAAAAATAAAAATTAAAAATTAAAGGATTAACAAAGAGGCATACAGATTTGTAAGGAAAAATATCGATTTTTACCTTTACGGTCTTATTAAAACCCACAAACCTGGCAACCCTATGCGCCCTATTATTAGCTCGGTGGGCTCTATTACTTATAAACTCTCCAAATGGCTTGTCAAAGTCTTGTCCCCAATTCTCGGAACTATCTCTGATTCACATGTAAAAAATTCCATGGATCTTACTGAAAAATTGAATAATGCACGTACTGAAACTAACGATAGATTGATCAGTTTTGACGTTTGTTCATTGTTTACAAAAGTGCCGATTGATGATATGCTTGACTTTTCTCCCAAGAATTACATAAGTATGACCTGCCACTACCTTCACACATTGTTTTGGAACTTATTAAGCTTTGCATCAAAGACTGTAAATTCACTTTCAATAACGAGTATTATCAACAAGTGTTTGGGATGGCCATGGGCAACCCCTTATCGCCCCTCCTCTCCAGGGAGGTGACAAGGTGTACTTCTGAATACACGAAAGCCTTGGAATAATTTTTCTTTTTCCTTGTGAGTTTGCATCATTCATTCATTTGAAGGTGTTTAATTGTAAAATTCATCCCATATATATACACACTGTATATATATATATATAATATATATATATATATACTAGCAGAGAACCCGCCCTTCGTGCGAGTAGCAAAAATATCCCCCGTTTTAACGAAAATATTACGACTTAACCTAACCAATCGTCAAGGGCGTACAATTGACCTAACCGGGCATTCAATGAACCTAACCGGGTATTCAATAATTTTGCCATAGGTTTCGATATATATATATATATATATATATACGTAATGACGTATGATATATATATATATATGATATATATATATATATATATATATATATATATATATATATATATATATATATATATCAAAGCTATTGACTTCTCCTTAGGGAAACGGAGCTTACAGATGAACAGAAGGATCAACACAACGGCAAACATTTTCATTTATTTGTACTTCAGACGTTTCGACAATTCTTTTGTCATCATCAGTGAATTAAGTCTTAAAACCTTAAAACAAAAGTAAAAAGTGAAAAGTGAAAATTACATCAATACAATATTAAAACCATTAAAATTAAAACCTTAAAGCAAAATGAAAATTGCATCAATACAAAATTAAAATCATTTAAGTTTCATCACTATAAAAACTAAAATTAAATTAAATTACCTCAATAGGTAAATACACAATGTTTACATCCACCTCCATACTTGGCAAAGCCTAAGAGAACACTGGATGGTCAGAGGATTAGAAAGGGTATGTCTACGAGAGTCGGTTGGTTAGTTAAAAAAGCTGTAATTTGTAGGATGAGCTATTATTGTTAAGGGAGGGTTTGTTTCTATAGATGTACAAAGATTCTAAAATTCGGAGTTCTGTGAGGTTATTGGATCTAGTTAAAATTTCAAACTGAGTTTTGTGAAGGGATGGTTGTTTTCATTACTATGGTTTCTAATTGCGGATTGTGGAGGGCTACTGAGGGGACGGTTGGTACGGACTGACAAGCCCAAATGTTGAGAAAGGCGCACCTCCAGTTGGAGTTGAGTGCTGCCAATATACGCAGCCTTACAGCTGTCGCACGTGTATTTGTAAACAACATTGGGGCATACAGTTTTGGGGAATTCATCTTTGAACTTCAAAAAATTTGATAATTTAAGTGGGTTGACGAAGGCGAATCTAAAATTTATTTGGGGATAACTAGACTTGAGCAGTTTGGACAATTCACCTCGAATACGCAATGATAAATAACCATAAAAAGGTAATTTAATATATCTGGTTTCTTTTTGTACTGTAGTTATGGGGAGTTTAGTATTAAAAGTGTTATTTAAAAATTTCTTTAATTGGTTATCGAATAGATGAGAAGGGTAGTAATTGTTAATAAAGTACTGTTTTAAAAATTTAAATTCTTCGTTTAACGAAAAGTAATCCGAACAAATACGGTAACTTCTTGTTAATAATGTTACTATAGCACTAATCTTATATTTATAAAACATACAACTTAAATAATTGGTTCCCAAGCCAGTAAAAGTTTGTTTTCGAAATAGTGAAGTATGGAACTTATTATGAGCCCGTTTAACTGAAACATTCAGGAAAGGTAAACTATTATTTGTTTCGTTTTCACATGTGTACTTAATATTACTATGTTGTTTATTAAGATAATCAAGAAAAAGTTTTACGTGTGAAGGATGGTTAAATATTAAGAAAGTGTCATCCACGTATCTTCTGTAATATATGGGTTTAAAACTACTAGGACAACTTTTCAACCAAATTTCTTCGTAATGGCAAAGAAATGCATTTGCTAGTGTTGGGCTTAACGGGGAACCCATAGCTACCCCATCAATTTGGCTGTAAAGGTTGCTATTAAATAAGAAAAGATTATCAAAACACACTATTTCGAGAAGGTTTTTAAATTGAGTCTGAGTGAGGCCATTAATAAGAGTATTATCAGTAGTGAATAACTTATTTAGTATGATATTTAATGTTTCTTTTAACGAGACATTAGTAAACAATGACGAGACATCAAAACTGGCCATAGTAAGAGAATCGGCATGATTGATCTCTTTTATCTCTTTAGCAAAATCAAACGAGTTGTTAATAGAATTTCGAAAACAAACTTTTACTGGCTTGGGAACCAATTATTTAAGTTGTATGTTTTATAAATATAAGATTAGTGCTATAGTAACATTATTAACAAGAAGTTACCGTATTTGTTCGGATTACTTTTCGTTAAACGAAGAATTTAAATTTTTAAAACAGTACTTTATTAACAATTACTACCCTTCTCATCTATTCGATAACCAATTAAAGAAATTTTTAAATAACACTTTTAATACTAAACTCCCCATAACTACAGTACAAAAAGAAACCAGATATATTAAATTACCTTTTTATGGTTATTTATCATTGCGTATTCGAGGTGAATTGTCCAAACTGCTCAAGTCTAGTTATCCCCAAAAATTTTAGATTCGCCTTCGTCAACCCACTTAAATTATCAAATTTTTTGAAGTTCAAAGATGAATTCCCCAAAACTGTATGCCCCAATGTTGTTTACAAATACACGTGCGACAGCTGTAAGGCTGCGTATATTGGCAGCACTCAACTCCAACTGGAGGTGCGCCTTTCTCAACATTTGGGCTTGTCAGTCCGTACCAACCGTCCCCTCAGTAGCCCTCCACAATCCGCAATTAGAAACCATAGTAATGAAAACAACCATCCCCTTCACAAAACTCAGTTTGAAATTTTAACTAGATCCAATAACCTCACAGAACTCCGAATTTTAGAATCTTTGTACATCTATAGAAACAAACCCTCCCTTAACAATAATAGCTCATCCTACAAATTACAGCTTTTTTAACTAACCAACCGACTCTCGTAGACATACCCTTTCTAATCCTCTGACCATCCAGTGTTCTCTTAGACTTTGCCAAGTATGGAGGTGAATGTAAACATTGTGTATTTACCTATTGAGGTAATTTAATTTAATTTTAGTTTTTATAGTGATGAAACTTAAATGATTTTAATTTTGTATTGATGCAATTTTCATTTTGCTTTAAGGTTTTAATTTTAATGGTTTTAATATTGTATTGATGTAATTTTCACTTTTCACTTTTTACTTTTGTTTTAAGGTTTTAAGACTTAATTCACTGATGATGACAAAAGAATTGTCGAAACGTCTGAAGTACAAATAAATGAAAATGTTTGCCGTTGTGTTGATCCTTCTGTTCATATACTGTATATATATATATATATATATATATATATATATATATATACATACTAGCAGAGAACCCGCCCTTCGTGCGGGTAGCAAAAATATCCCCCGTTTTAACGAAAATATTACGACTTAACCTAACCAATCGTCAAGGGCGTACAATTGACCTAACCGGGCATTCAATGAACCTAACCGGGTATTCAATAATTTTGCCATAGGTTTCGAGATGTATATATATATATATATATATATATATATATATATATGTAATGACGTAATGATCTTGATGACGTCATTTAATTTTTTAAAATTAATTATTTACTTTATTAACACCCAGGTGCACAACCTCGGGACCTAATCAATATGTGTGTGAAGTTTCATGTTTGTAACTGCGTCCTTTTATTATCATAGATTATTATTACGGGCGGCAATGTGAAGCTCAAGATTTTAATGACTGTTCTTTTCTTTAGTTTTATTGACCAAATAATTAGTCATGAAACTCTTAAGATTCAGAAATCTTGACACAATGTGAAGCTCAAAATTTTCACGCCTGCGTTCTTTTCTGTAGTTTTTCGCGGTGCTGGGGCCTTCGGGCCAAGTAATTTTAATTATTTAATTTATTAACACTTAGGTGCACAACCTGGGGACATAATCAATATGGGTGTGAAGTTTCATGTTCGTAACTGCTTCCATTTTGGAGTTATGGCTGGAACACACCACACACACACACACCAAAGTAATGAGGAAGTACTGCAACAGATGAGGGAGGAAAGAAGAATCATTAAGGTGATAAGAGAAAGACAAGAAATGGATCGGACATGTGTTGAAAGGAGAAGGATTGTTGAAGGAGGTGATAGAGGGTAGATATGAAGGTAGAAGGCCGAGGGGAAGGAAAAGGAAAGCAATGCTGGATGATTTGAAGGCAGGCAGGAGCTATCATGAGATGAAAAGGATAGCTCAGGATAGAACATTTTGGCGGGACACATAAGTTGGACCTGCCTGATAGGCAGAACACGATGGATGGATGTATACACGCAGTATATTAAGTTTCGTAAATTCAATTTTTTTTAACAGAGTCGAAATTTATTACAAAAGTTCTGATTGGCCGAAATTGGTTACGTGGGAAATAATTAACTCCTAACCTAATATATACCTTGGTTAACCTTGGTTTTGCTTCCGCCCGAATTGCTCATTCTGACGAAGGTCAAGCTTGTCATTCCACCTTTGACCTACAGTTTAACGTCGAATCTGAACCACGCCCCACCACCAGTACAGCGTCTTAACCACTAGGCTACCTATTTATCTACCAACCAATTTCTTTATTTCTTTCTTTATTGTGTTGAAAAGCTGGGTTTTGCTGCGCGTCGCCTGCCGTCACCGGGTTGTCACCGGTGGCTAACCACTACGTCACCGAGGCGCATCTTATATATATATATAAAGTTTCACAGAGACCAAATTACAGTAGGTTAGGAGTAGAGTGAATAGTATCGGGTGAGACTAATCGAATTATTTCACGCACACCGGTTTCAAGTGTGCCTCTTGCGGGTTAATTTTTAATTTTCTGGACTATGAAGAAACGTGTGGGTCCCTGAAGTTTAACAAGGCTTTAACCTGAGAAGTTATTATTGATCAGTAGAAATCAGGTTAATGATCTGACACAAGTTAGGACTGAAGATAAATTCAATAATTTCTAAAATGGGGTCTTACTTCATTCAGTAGTTTTACTGACGAATTAACTACAGACAGAGGCTCTGCCGAAGTGGTCTAAAATAAGACAGGAGCCTGTTGAGATCCCTCGGATGTCCAGATAATAAATAGTAAGGAAAGGATTTGAAACCACTTCAGTCAAAGGCTATGGAAGGAATGATTTAACTCTTAAACTGCTATGATTGCTAATTGACGATACACGATTCACTGCTATGATCATCAATTGACGATACACGATTTACTGCTTTAATATTCAAATGACGATCGCAAATTCACGATACTTATACGCTTTACTGCTATAGTAACTGGCTCATGAAGAGGGCTTAGTCGCCCCCAAAAATGCTTCCTCACAAAGTTGCGTGTTTCACAAGCAGTGTGTGGAGGTACTCCATCCTGTTGAAACCGCTGTGAATCTGAGGCAATGCAGTTATTTCTTTTATGAAAAAACTAATTACTTGTGGTAAGTATGATAGAAATCTTGTAGCATCTGACGATATGAATTTTGCGTTACCGTTACATTTCTGGAAGTTTTTATCAAAATTCATAAACCTTAATTTTTGGCGCACACGATGATTAATAATAATAATAATAATAATAATAATCGCTATTGCGCAGTTTAAAGTTTAATTAATTCAGTTATAATAGGAATAAATACAATTAGGATTTCAGGGAGAATTGCGGTCGAAGGTTAATTTCCCTCTTAGTGAAGAATCTTTTAGATAAATTATTTTTCTTTTAATTTGTCAATTTAACACTTTATAACTTACAACTTATTCCTTTAAGTACATTCTAGGTACATATTAGCATTTAGTACATTATGTACTTATTGGTATTAACACTTACATTACTAGGAACACGATTAGTTGAGCATAATATTTAATAAAGTGTCTTACATTTTGCACTTATATAGTTTAGAAGATTGATACAATTTATGATATTTATTCATCCATATATAACTTAGAGTAATTTTGGATCACCTGAAGATCAGGGCCCCCAGCCTTCTTTAGTTAGCCTTATAAGGCTAACTAACGAAAATATCACGACTTAACCTAACCAATCGTTAGATCAACTGTACGCCCTTGACGATTGGTTAAGTCGTGATATTTTCGTTAGTTAGCCTTATAAAGCTAACTAAAGAAGGCTGGGGCCCTGGTCTTCAGGTGATCCGAACAATTTTATACGATGGTTAATTATGATTTTAATTATTGTAATATCCAATTACGTTGAATATTATCAAATAATTATTATAATTTTAAAGCCTAATTAGCTAGTGACGACGTAGAAAGAAGAATGACAAAATATTTTTCCACTGAAATTAATTAGATATGTATGGTAACAAAACACACGAGTAACATACCACGATAACATAGGTAACATAACATAACATAATAAAGTTATGAACTGCGAGCAGAGCGAGAGAGGAGATTTTTGAAAACATTGAGTGAAAT
Organism: Bathynomus jamesi; assembly: GCA_023014485.1. Taxonomy (NCBI): domain Eukaryota; kingdom Metazoa; phylum Arthropoda; class Malacostraca; order Isopoda; family Cirolanidae; genus Bathynomus; species Bathynomus jamesi. The sequence continues at coordinate 111,736 of JAJOZX010001780.1, forward strand.
TTGTTTCGTCGTAAGATGACGTACACAGTAATATTAGCATTGATGCGCTCAACGGAACAACTAACTAGGCGAATTGTTGTCAGCGAGCAACAGAGAAAACGTGACGCAATTAGAGACATACATATATAAGTATGTACAAAATTGGCGACGTACACTAATGGATGAACGCAGTAGACAAGTACATTCGACACGGGTAGACAGTAGATAAATGAATGAAATAAATTAATTTATATTGTTCAAAGACCAACGATGGGTAATTATCGTAATGTAATTATGAAGTGTTCGATTAAAAGAATTAAGTTAAGAATAAATTCAAGAATAATTGAAGATTATTTGAAAAATAAGTTACGTTACGATCAAAGCCAATAAATGGTAACGAGAAAAGGATAAATTACTAATTTAACATTAATTGAATGCATTCAAGAAAGAATATTAATTCATTCGCACGAATGAATAGACATTGCCAACGACATTTATATATTAGATGGGCGATTCACAAGACACGATACATATATATATATATATATATATAGTATAAATATACAAGGTGTTCTAAAATTACCTAGTAAACTTTTGTGTTCTAAAATTAGCTTGTACACTTTTATATGAACGCAATATCTTAAAAATTATGCGATATTTAACAATTTAATTCCAAATACAGCAACAATAAGAAAAGCAACAATAATTGTTTATTTTAGATGTTCAAATTGTTTTCCTTTAACTTGAACACATTGTTTACAACGTCCAACTACTGATCGACAAACATATAAAAGTTTGCTAGGTAATTTTAGAACACCCTGTATACGCGTAATTACCTATACATACTTGCCAACCCTACCGATTTGGGTGGTAGGCTACCAGTTTGTTGAAGGCTATACAAATTTGCAACATGCAAATAATATCAAACCTTTTATGCTCAGAATGCAGTAAAGTGCATCACTTAAAGCTAGATTTTAAAAAATTTCCCGAGGGGGGCATGCTCCCGAACCCTTTGGCATGGATTACAAATCCTACTGCTTTGCTTTTCAAAATGTTGGCAAGTATATTCTATGGTATAAATTCTATAACAATATATGGGGGTGTTACCATACATTGAATACTAAATATAGCAGAATGTAAAATTTAGTATTTAATGTATGAAAGTATGAAATGAATACCATTTACAGGGTTCATTACGATTACTTTGACATCACGTTAGTGAGGTTCCGTTAAGTTACGTAATATACATTAATCCGTTGGCTAAGTTCAGCAGATAGTAATTAATATGTTAAAATTAACTAAATTTGGATATATAAGTCATTATAGGAATGAATAAGAGGAAAACGTGCCAGAGTGACAGTAATTACAGTAATCAAGAGTTCACAGACATAGTAAAAACATAGTAACAGAAAACGGCGAGTGAAATAAAAAACTCCGTAGTTAAGATAAGATTTATAAGCTATGTATGGTATACTATTTACGAATGGGGAATATACTGTAATAGATGCAATTTCGAAGTACAAACAAGGGATTTAATCCTATTGCAGCCAACGTACATGCATGATATGGTGGGATTTATAGTTGGAGAAATAAATGTAAGATGATTACAAATAATACCATTAATTTCATGACAAATGGAAAAAAATGGGAATAATTCTGATGGAAATCTAAAGCAATTTGAAGGGTTGATCACTTTTGGCTGCACTTCATTGAAGTGACATCAAGGGACATTCGCTCCTGGAGCGAATTTATTATACACAAATATAGAAATGGTACGACTTTGGGAATGATTGAAAATGGTAATTTCCGCACTTGGATATATAGATATATATATATATATATATATATATATATATATATATACACACACACACGCGATTCTTAAATACGATAGGCAAGGATTCCCAAAGTGGTCTGTACAGACCCCCAGGGGTCTGTAGGAAGCTTCCAGGGGGTCTCTAAGTTTTTGGAAAAATAGCATATTAACTTATTAAAATATATTTCCATTAATTTTTTTTCTTATACCAAAATCTGTCCGCACATTAATAATTGCCGTACACCTTTCATCTGGCAACATCTGGCATTTATCATTTGGGAAATTGTAGCAGCTGCGGCTGAGTGAGAGCTTCCGCTCAGTTAGTAGGCTTTTGATATTTGCGTGGGTGTTTGCGTCCATTTAAAAGAGTGATTATATAATTAGGCTGAGTAATATGACAAAAAGTTTTTCTTAATTACTTATATTAAATAGTGTAATTATCTTTACTGGATTATATATACACACACAAAGAATTAAATTGCTTCATTATATTAACATTCCATAGTCTGTGTTAAGATCTCAAATGAGAGTGAGTGAGTGCTGCCGCATAGATACTAGCTTTTGATATTTGCGTGGGTGTTTGCGTCCATTTAAAAGAATGGTTATATAATTAGGCTGAGTAATATGTACAAAAAGTTTTCTTAATTACTTATATTAAATAGTTTTATTATCTTTACAGGATTATATATACACACAAAGAATTAAATTGCTTCATTATATTAACATTCCATAGTCTGTGTTAAGATCTCAAATGAGAAACCCCTGATCATGAGTATACCAAAGAGAAAATGTCGCCAATACTCGGTAGAATATTTAAAATTTGGATTTATAGCTTCTCCCACTAATGAACAAAGACCAATGTGTCTTGTGTGTGAAAAAACATTTTGTAACGATGCCATGAAGCCATCGAAAATGAAAGAACATTTAGAAAAACAACACTCTGATAAAAGAGACAAAGATCTTATATATTTTAAAACAATGAAAGAACGATTTGTAAATCGAGCAACACTGAAACCTTTTATAAAATCATCTACAATGCCATCATCAATTGACGGAGCGGAAGCATCATATAAAATTTCTCTCTTAATTGTTAAAAAAAGTAAGCCACATACTCTTGGTGAGGAAATAATTTTACCTTCCATAAAGATAGCAATAGAGACTGTCATGAAAATTGATGGTAATCCAGTTTTAAAGAGTATCCCTCTGAGCAATAATACAGTGCAGCGTCGGATTGCTGAGATGGCGAATGATGTTGAAACTACAGTTAATTCTGAATTACAACAGGCTAAGTTTGCTTTGCAGTTAGATGAGTCAACATTTGGAAGTGAAAATATTCTAATGGCCTATGTAAGATATTACAGTGTGAGTAAAAACTGTATGATCGACGAATTCCTATTCGCCAAATCTTTGAAAACTGACTCCAAAGGTGAATCAATTTTTGCTTGTTTGCAGCAATATCTTGAGAAGTATGACATTCCCTTTAATAATATAACTGCAATAGCAACTGATGGGGCTCAAGCTATGGTTGGTAAATATAGAGGATTTTTAGGTTTAGTAAAGAAAATAATTCCAGAAGTTCATACAGTGCATTGTGTCTTACATAGACAACATCTAATAGCAAAAAACATAACTGGAGAGCTTAATGCTGTTTTGGAAATTTGCATAAAAGTAATTAATAAAATAAAAGCGAATGCACTTAATAGTCGGTTATTCGCATTATTATGCGAAGAAAATGACGAAAAGTTCCGCCAATTACTCCTTCATACAGAGGTAAGATGGTTATCAAAAGGTAGCTGTCTGCAAAGACTTGTAGATCTTTTCAAAGTAGTAGTGGAATTCTTGTCTGAGCGTAATGAATCACTCGCTGATACATTAACGAAATGCAAGAACCACCTCTTTTATCTTGGGGATATATTTTCAAAATTCAATGAATCACAGAAAAAACTGCAAGGCAAAGACATAACTATCATAGAAACTCGTACCATTATTTGGGATTTAAAGAAAAGCTAATGCTGTACAAAACTTCATTGGCTCGTCGAAATTTAACTTTTTCCCAAATATGTCATCTTTAGAGCAGGAAGCTCCAGGAAACTTTTCAGATGACGATATACGTGTTTATGTCGCTCACCTTGAAAGCTTAACAGAGGATTTTAAAACTCTTTTCAAGGATCTCGAAAATATGGTAGTTCCAAAGTAGATCATTTCTCCATTTGATACAAACAGTGATGTTACAGATTTGGAGTTTGATCTGCAAGAAGAAATCATCCAAATGAAAGTTGACATTGAAGCTAAATCACTTTACTCAAATGAAAGTCTTAGTGGATTTTAGCGCAATAAAAAACTTGCAGAAAACTATCCCAAATTGCAAAAAGTTGCTGAACCTTTTTTTGTTAGCTTTTCCTAGTTCATATATGGTAGAAGTTGGATTTAGTCATGCTACCAGTATCTTAACCAAGCAGAGAAATCGACTTGACCTTGAAAATAATGGCGATTTGAGATTGAAACTCACTAATCTGGAACCGAATATTCCTTCACTTTTAAATGCCCATCAACCTCACCCTTCACACTGGACATTCGGTAAGTGTTTATTAAACTGGTTTAATGAGCGTAGAATGTTTAATTTTACATTAATTTAAAAGCTATCTATGTTTATGAAATATACTATAGTTTGTAACTGAATTCATAATTTTTTTGTGGGGGGTCTATGTCCGTACGGAATTAATATTTAGGGGTCCTTGGTGGTAAAAGTTTGGGAACCCCTGATTTAGGGTAAGGAGTGCGTTTTGAGGAAGGGTCTTTTTTAGTTTAAATAATATAAAGAGAAATTTCGATATTTTGAATTTGATATGTCGTACATGACTTTTGAAATTTAGTTTTTCGTCTAAATTAATGCCAAGAACTTTAACCTCATTCATCCTTGCAAGAGTAGTATTCCCAGTTTTTATCTGTGGTAACAATCATATAAGATGCAATTGTCAGGTTCAATAAAAGTTTATTAGCACACATCCATTTATTCACATTTTCTAATTGCCTGTTCGTTTCATTAATCAGAAAGTCTGAGTTATGATGAGAAGTAAGTGTGATATCATCTGCGTATTGTACGCAATTTAATGTGTTTTGAGAAATGAAAATCGTTGACGTGAATTAAAAATAGTAATGGGCCAAGAATAGATCCGTGCGAGACTCCACTAATTAGCACTCCTTGTCGGATAAATTATCTTTTAGTCTGATATACTGATGACGATTTGACAAATATGATTTAAATCAATCGAAGATATTTCCACTTATCATGTATATGTGAAGTTTATTCAATAAGATTTCACGCGAAAGTGTATCAAGTGTTTTTGATAAGTCGAGGAAGATCAAGGCCGTGTGTTTTTTGCTGTTTAAGTTCTGATACACATTTTCCAATAGCATGCTTATGGCATCTTCCGTTGTATGTCCACCTCTAAATCTAACTTGTTTTCTAGTTAAAATATCAAATCTGATTAAGAATTTAGTAAGTTTATTGTACAAGTTTTTTTCAAATACTTTACAAGTTGACAATAAGGAAATGGAATGATAATTAAATGGAGTGTTTGGTTGTTTGGGTCCAATGTTTTAGGCCGATGAACTTTTTCACTATATTGCAATTTAATAAAGTTAATATAAAATTAATATGAAATTAATATAGGAATATACAGTATATAAAATATTCGGAACTATAAATAAATCGGAATATAATTGCTGATGGCGGGCGCGATTCCTTTGGCTTTAATTTTTATTATTCATTTGTCTTATACAGTATTGACAAAATGGATTCTCTTTTGTTCATCTTATAAGCAGAAATATATAATATATATATATATATATATATACACACAGTATATATTCTCATATCCTTAAAATAACTAGAAGAATTAAAAGTATTTTGAGTTACTATGCATGGCCTTGGGTTGATATGAAGGCAATATCGTGGCCACGTCGCATCATTAACCGCTTTCCTTTAGATCAACAAAGTTAATCGATATTAGATTTGTTCAGTAGTTCAATGGATGACTGGATTGACTGCTCTCTGCGTTCAAGTAATGTAGTAACTCGTGGTTTGGATCTCACATTAAGCTATAGGTCCCCTCCGTCATATGACACCGTTACGGAGGAGGTGAAACAATTCCAAACATTATTATTAACAAACTACTGCTACTACTACTACTACTACTACTAATAATAATAATAATAATACATCAGAAGCTTTTGTTGAGTTTAGGGCCTCCCGATGTTACAGTCAGGAAAACCATGAATACTTAAGGGCGATCTTGCTTGTAACCGCCGTGTAATTTAAATTAAGGATGGTATTGCTCCACCTCAACGAAGACATAACGAAATTTGCAGTGAAAAGATTGGCAAACAAATAAACACAACGAAGAGATAACAGAACTTATTCAGAGATAGAAAGAGAAAATACTTAAATGTTTTAAAAAAGTTGTAGAAAATAAATTGCAAATCTTTTTTGCACCACCTTTAAGAATTACTAAGAAAGATCAAGCAGCCAATCAGAGTCAGACTCTCATTGTTTAGTAATAAATTAGGTTCTCCGCCAGGCAAAATAGTCTCCCTTCAAAGAAATTGGAAATGTAACGCAGAAATTTATCGTAAGAAACGTTAAAATAAATGTAAAATTACAGTATAGAAAAAAAAAATGTAATATTTTATTGAAAGTGACAAGAAATATATTTGATCCAGTTTTGGAAACGTTGCACGATTATTTTTAAAATATTTTAGTTCTTACATTACTGACTCCCTCGCAGCACCAAATAAGTATTACATTATAAAGAGGTTTGGGGAAATATTTGTTTGAAAAGAATAAAGATTAGAAAATGGTTGACGCGATGGGACTAATTTTTTTATTTTTATACATGTGTATATAGAGTCAGTCCCAGTTAGAGGTGGAAAGAATACCAAAACGAGTACCAGTACGATTAAGAGTATCGTATTTTTTGAGTGGTCGAGTACGGTTTTTTTAGTGTTCGAGTACGAGTACGCGTGTAAGAGTGTGGTTTCAAAGCACCAGTTATAGTTTGAAACCACACTCTTTCACGGGTACTCGTACTCGAACACTAAAAAAAACCGTACTCGACCACTCAAAAAATATGGTACTCTTAATCGTACTGGTACTCGTTTTGGTACTCTTTCCATCTCTAGTCCCAGTACACTGTTTCTCCTCATTGATCCGTTGATCCTTTTCGTTGGATGTATGTTGTGGGTTGAGAACTAAAAAAAAAAAGGAATGAACTTAAAGGAAAATAAAGTACATATATTTTGTATTTATTTAAACTTCTGGATCTTTTCGGTTTGACGGCCGGTGAGGAAAAAGCCAAAAAAAAACCAGCTTTTTTATTTAGCTAAGGTTTATTACATTTCATGAAGAATAATACATTTTAGTTTAAAGAAATGAAAAATAGTATCAAGAAAATAGAGTTGAAGGTGAAAAAAATAAAAGAAAAAATAAGACATTACTAGCAGAAGCCCATGGTAAAAATACCACGCTTAAACCATCAACAGGGGCAATTTTATTTTTTTTTAATAATATTTCCAAGAATGAGCACATACACAAACAAAGAAACATTATCCGAGTTCAGCTTTATATATATAGATAATTTTGGAGTGGCTCCAGAACCGTCGCGACGATCCCGCAGCCTGTGGGTGGGCAGTTGCCCACGTACAGAAAGATTTCACCCACCTACTAAAATAAAATAAGAGCATAATATAGGAGTATATAATGCATTAACATATATATTTGATTTGATTTGTGTTATTTGTGATCAAATACAAATATATAAAAAAAACTATTTTAACCCACCCACTAAAATCGTCTTAGAAGTAGCTCTGAGTTGACCTAACCGGGCATTCAACTTGGTAGAGTCTGGAGTATGACGGTTCCGAAGCCACGACTTATTTTTTTCCGCTGGCCGTCACATCGAAAAGATCTCTTATTTTTATATGTCATTTTTCTCCACTTTCAACTCTATATTCTTGATACTATTTTTCATTTCTTTAAACTAAAATGTATTATTCTGAAATGTAATAAACATTAACTATACAAAAAAGCTGTTTTTCTTTTTTTCGCCGGCCGTTAAACCGAAAAGATTCAAACTCCTTAACTTACTGTCAGTAAGAAAAATGTTACCACCTTCCATTATTAACTAGGGCTATGGCATGACTACGTCGTAGCGCCGCTTCCCGTTAGGTCAGCGAGGTTAAGCAACTTTGGATTCGTTTAGTAGTCAGATGGGTGACCTTCATCCGCGTTCGGATGCTGTAACAACCCTCAGATGGTTCGGATCCCGCGTAAAGTTATAAATCCCTTCCGTCAGATGACCTTCGCCGTTACGAAAATAAGTAACATCATTATTATGATTATTATTATTATTATTAAACATTAATTATACAAATTACCCAAAGTTGCTTAACCTCGCTGATCTAACCGGAAGCGGCGTTGCAACGAGGTCACGCCGAAGCCCCAAGTTAATAATGGAAGGTGATAACATTTTTTTTACCGACGGTGAGTTAAGGAGTTTAAATAAATACAAAATATATGTACCGTCCTTCAAGTTTATCCCTTTTTCTTGTTAGTACATTACTAATTAAGTATCTATAATGTTACGAATGGAAAAATCTTTCCAATAAACTGTTCAGAATTTTAAAATGTTGCGTTACAGGAAGAGAAAAATCGAGAAATAAATCCGAAAATGGTTGTCGGAGTGAAACGAACGCTACATGAATTTTAGATAAGACAAATCTCTTTCGTTTATGGAAAACGCCACAAACTGTTCCCCTTAATTTATGAGTAAAGAAAAAATTGTTTTCATCCTGCGATTCTCGGTGCCTCGTTTTGTCTTTTATTCTTCCGTTAGGTTTTAGTTTTAGATTTTTTTAAAAGTTTATCATTAATTTAAAAACTTTTATCATTTGTCATTTCTGTTACAGTTTTAATTACCTGCATACACTCTAGCACCGTACAGGCGCTCGCGAACACACACACACACACACACACACATTCTTTTAACTGCTGTAAATATATTTAGGGTTACAGGAGTATACTGTCAAATTACATTTTTTATTGGGATATTGTTTAAAGAGAAATACAGGTGTCCCATAAGTTTGTTAAGCTTGTCGCCCCTCCTATCGAGTTGGCCTGGTGAAGCAGCGAGTTGGTTTCTTGTACTCTCCACCTCAAATAGCCAGGTACGCCCGGCTCATCGGAGATTGTTCTGAGTCAGGCGTCTAATCTTCTTTTGAAGAGGTCCACTACAACCCCACTAGTGTTCCTTAGGTCTTTGGGCAGTTAATTAAACAGTTTTGGTCCTCTCACAACAAAACTATTTTCTTTCAGGGTTAAGGATGTTCCCTGTCTAGCCTTTAATTTGGGAACACGACACAGTCTTCTTTTTCTACTTTCCACCGTTGTTTGGGGAGTTACAGGGTTCAGAGTAAGATTAGGGACTAGTTTCTCCATTATTTTCCAAGTGTAGATAATGTTGTATCTCTCTCTCCTCCTTTCCAGTGAATATAGGTTTAATTCGCGTAACCTTTCCCAGTAATTTACTTCTTTGCACCCCTTGATCTTGGCTGTGAAGCTTCTCTGAATCCCTTCTAATTGTCTAATGTCTTCTTTTTTAAATGGGCATGTTAGGACCGAGCAGTATTCCAATTTGGGTATGATCAGTGTTTTCAGTAGAGGAATCATTATATTCCTATCCCTTCGTTTAAAGGTTCTCAGTATCTGCCCAGTTACTCTCTTTGTTCTGTTTACTGCTATCTTATTTTGTTTCAAATTTCGCATCATCAGTCATTACAACCCCTAAGTCTTTTGCTTTAGAATTTTTCTGAATTTCCTGTCCATTTGGGATATAATATTCTATGGATTTTAGGTCCTCTCTTTTTCCTGTACCGTAACAGCTGAAATTTCCCAGTGTTAAATTTCATATTGTTGCCTTCCATCCACTTGTAGATTCTGTTCATGTCTGTTTGTAGAGATCCTATATCTTCTGGGATTCTTATTTTCTACTGATCTTTGACATCGGCAAAGGATGTTACTGTGCTGTCTCTGGTAACGTCCTCATCTATGTCAGTTAGCATGATTATGAAGAGTAGTGGAGCTAATACTGTTTCTTGTGGTGCTGAGCTGAGGAACTCTGATTCGATGAAGATACTCCTTCTACTGTAACGACTTTCCGCCGCTCACTAAGGAAATTATATATCCATTTCCCTACTTTTCCTGTTATTCCCATATACTTCAGTTTATGTATTATGATTCCATGGTCAGACTTGTCGAACGCTTTGGCAAAGTCTGTGTATATATTACATCATAGTTTTCATTACTTTCCAGTGCATCAATAATGTTGTTGTAGTGTTCCATTCGTTGTGATAGGCATGATCTGCCTGACCGAAACCCATGTTGGTTATCATTTAATTTTTTCTGAGTTTCCAAAAATTCATAGATTTTCTCTCTAACTATTTTTTCAAATATTTTAGTGAGATGAGATGTAAGCGACACTGGGCTATAGTTTTTGGCCTCGGATCGATCTCTTCCTTTATATATTGTGACTATGTTCGCGCTCTTCAAGATGCCCGGTATTTCTCCCGTGTCTAGTGATCGTCTCCATATCCAATATAGGGGCTCAGCGATTGCATTCTTGCAGTTTTTGATCAGTGTGGTATTCCAGTTGTCCGGTCCTGCCGCTGAGTGTGCTTTTCGTTTCCCTATAGCTTGTGTAATATCATCTGTCGTAAAGTCGAAGTCCGTTATACTTACTTTCCCCTTGTAGTTCTTCAAAGAACACGTTTCTATCGCATATCAGTTTGTCTGTTTTTGGGATACCGAAAGATGATTCGTACTGAGCTCTTAATATTTCGGATACTTCTGTTAGATAATTAGATAAAGCACTGTCTTCGTTTTTCAAAGGTCCAATAGTCGCATATATAGTCGCA